>BLKR01009929.1:0-78285 GCA_011170035.1 Teleogryllus occipitalis
GGAAAATCCTCTAAATGCCATGACTTGCGGACAGCATCTGGCTGGACAAAACTCTTCAAGACATTCGAGGAGGTAATTATCATATTACAATGCATTAAAACAATTCATCAGGAAAAGGAAGAAAGTATAAGTGACGCATTTAAAATCTTTGTAAGAGAGAGGAGTGTGAATAGCATGAAACTAACGAGGCCATTCATTTCTTTTCTTTGCAGTTTTTTTTTATTTTTATATTTATTCTTCTTATACAATAGACTCAGTTGTCGTATTGTAGATTCTTTTAAAAGCTATTTACATTCTATAAAAGAATACGAAAAGAGTATCAACGGAAAACGAGACGGAGGCCACATCGTGAGTTGAACAACGGTACTGGAAAGGGGCGACCGTGCGGTTCTGCAGAGGGGCGGCTTTGCTCCCGACCGAGCTGCAAGGACAAGGACATCGAGCGATTGAAAGAGTCGACGCCGCAGATTTCTCTACGCCGTGAGAAGACACAGTAAGGTCGTGCCAACTTGAACAATTTGTAGATATTAGAAGGAATAATTTGTTTCGGAAAGAAAGTATTAGTACAGGTTCTTTATACCGATATTCTGTGAAAAATAGAATCAATCTTTTCTTTCAAGAAAAACTTAGCTAATTGTAAAGTTGCAACTAGGAAATTTACGACTGAAATGATTAGGCAAAGTTTTAAGTATTCTTTGAAATTGATTTAAATGACAGAAAGGAAACAGTGTAGTTAATTATTAAGAGTGTAAGTTGTTTTTTTTTTTTCAGCAAGACAAAATTCTTGTATATGTAAAGTGTTTTATGTTCATTTACTGTAACAGCAATTTAATTAGAATATACTTAAGTAAGTGGAAAGTGATTCGACTTGAGTTTCTGTGTAAGTGCATTCAATCCACAACGGCCCACATGACCCTGATCCCCGCTATTCTAATTGTATTTTTTTATTTTGCGCCCACCTTGGAAACCCATTCTGAGCTAGCTGGCGGAGGGGTGGGTCGCAACTGGCGCCCATAAGCGGGGCTCGATTATTGGATGCATTTACCAAAACTCGATTTGAGAAAAACTGAGACCAAAATTTGGTGGAACCAAAATTTCTAGTACAATTGAATCACAATTCACTAAGATTGCTGAACAGGTTACAGAGAACAAAAAAGGTGTTGTGTAAAAGTGTGTTTTTTCTGGAGTGTTTTTCAAAAAGGGTATTATATGAAAGTGTTATCTGTTTGAGATAGTGTTTGGTATTTGTGTGTGTAATAATTTGTAAAAAGTGTATTGTGTCTGGGAAAGAGGATTGATTGATTCTAGGCAGTTAATACAGTCAAAATGGCAGATAAATATAACGCGGCTAGGAATTTAACTACCGTTGAAGGATCGTCTGGGGATTCAGATAGCGATAGGGAAGTGGGAGGACAAGCTCCAAGTACCATGATCGCGAAAGAAACGGTAGAAGTAGAACAAGGAACGTCAGGAGAAACTAGCATGACCTCGCCGACGGAATCACAGCAAACGCCAACACGAGATCCGGATGAGAAACAACGAAACCTCGACAGGGCAAATTTAATGATGCAACGATTAATAGGACAATTCATGCAGCAATTAGATACGAGGTTAGGAATGCAGAATGAAAAGACAGAGGAAAATATAAAGAAATTAGGGACTAACTTAGAAACAAAATTAGAAGAAAATAACTTGGCAATAAATGCATTAGAAACTAAATTAGAGGAGAACAAGAATGCATTAGAAACTAAATTAGAGGAGAATAACTCGGCAATAAATGCTTTAGAAACTAAATTAGAGGAGAACAAGAATGCCTTAGAAACAAAATTAGAAGAAAATAATAGGAAGTTAGAAGAGAATTTAAAAATACAATTCACTGAATTAGCAGAACAGTGGAAGGTCGAATTTAAGAATGAGATTCAACAAGAATTAGGGCAGGAACACGAGAAGTTAGAAGAAAAATTCACGGAACTGGGTCATGAATTAAAAGAGAAGATTGATCAAGTTACGAAAGGATTTGAAAATAGGATCGAAATGCAATCAGATCTTATAACCACCGTGTCCGACAGGCAGACTGAGATAGAACAAGGTGTAGAGAAGTTTCAAAAATTAGTTACTGAACAAGTTAAGGTTCAAGCTAGTAAATTAGATAGTGGAATAAAAGCTCTTTCGGAACAAGATGTGGTTCTACAACACCAAATTACAGCATGTACGAATGACGTTGTAGAATTGAAAAATCAAATTGAAAATTTACCATCGAGTGGAGGAAGCGTTCCGCACACGTATTTTTCATTACCGTGTACTCCTAAATTTAGTGCAGCGGGAGATGAAAATCCATGCGTATTTATGAGGCAGGTGGATAATTTCTTTTCTTTAAATTATGTTCCTGACAATAAGAAAACTCACATAGTCTATCAGATGATGCAGGGTAATGCACGAATATGGGCAGATAGTTTAGGAGAATTACCAAAAACTATGACAGAATTTAAAGAAAAATTTTACTCAAGATACTGGAACAATGAAACTCAAATTAATTTCAAAGTTAATGTAATGTATGGTACGTGGAAGAAAGGTACGATGTCCATGCAAGAATATGCAGAGGAGAAGTTAGCTTGTTTCAAATTATGTACTCCGACGATCCCGGATGACGAAATTGTCTGTTTGTTAACACGTCATTTTCCGTCAGCTACACAAAATTTGCTTAAGAATCTCTTGCCAATGTCCACGGAAAAGTTAATAACGCAGCTGGGATTGTATGATGCGACTTTCGTGTACAATGAGAGGTTACAGAGAGCAAGGGCAAATGTTAGTGGGCCGGTAGAAAGCCAAGACAGCAGGCAGCAGCAACATTATGTAAGCAAATCAGAGAAAAGAGGAACTTACAAATCGAAACAGCACGTAGAAGAACAGACCTATGCTAGACAAGATAGGACGCCGTCTAAAGATAGGAATAGAAAAAATTCTATTGATAGAGGAGTTTTCCAAAACAGAAATACTGAACCCAGTACATCTCGCGGACATGAGTCGGAAAATTAGAAAGGTTTGTTTCGACACGCCATCCCGCCGCAAACCTAATAGAAGAATCTAGGGAAGAAGAGGTGGCGATATTATCGATCGAATTAATCTCATTTGATGACGAACCGTGGAACGAAGAAGAACAAAAGCAGATCGGATCCAGGCGACAGTGTCCGAAGCTTAAGGTTAAATGTGAGGGTGTTGATACGTCAGTACTAGTGGATACAGGTTGTGCGACCTCCGTCATAGCGGAAAGTTTGTTGAATGAATTGAAAAACCAGGGAGTGGAGGTACCTACATTGCCGCTCGTAAAGTCTTTTCTGATAGGTGCGAATCGGAAAAAATCAAAGCCAATAACAAGACAAGTTTATTTGGATATAGAGATAGGCAAGAATAAGTATCAAGTTGTGTGCCTAGTAGCGCCGGAACTTTTATATCCGCTCATACTGGGAATCGATTTCATGAAACAATACGGGGTTGTTATCAACTTAGAAAAAAATACCATGACGTTAAAACCGAATAATCAACAGGATCTCGTATTTGATTCGTTCACATGGAATTATTGGGAGGCGAATTGTTTGGAGGAAGAAGATGTGAAGCTGAAAATTCGTTCGCATGTGCAAGGAAATTCTAATCTTAATGAAAATCAGAAGAAACAATTAATTGAAGTATTACTTAGGAATCAGAAGGTGTTTTGCAAAAACAAGAATCCAGTAAAAGATTTTCAATTCGAAATAGAACTAACAGATAAAACGCCATTCACGGGTTACCAATATGTCATTCCAGAAAAACATAAGGAGGAGGTGGATAAGCTCATTGCTACAATGGTTAAAGATGATATTATCATGAAGTCCAAAACCTCTTATCTAAGTCCGATAGTGCTCGTAGAAAAGAGTAATGGGAAGATAAGGTTGTGTTTAGATGCAAGACGATTGAATCAAGTTACCCTACCGTACAGAGACAGACCGTTGCGTGTAGAGGATTTAACTAATCAATTATCCGGCATCAAGTGGTTGAGTTCAACCGACTTCACTGCATCTTACTGGCAAATAGCGATAGCACCTGAATGTAGACAATATACAGGATTTATTCACCGGGGAATTTCGTATGTTTTCAAAAGAATGCCATTTGGACTCAAGAACAGTGCATCTGCTCTTGTGCAATGTTTAGACAATATCATTGACAGAGAGATGTCTAGCGATGCTTTTATCTATATTGATGACGTGCTCGTGTATTCGAAGACATTTGAAGAACACATGAACAAGCTAGATATTTTGCTGAAACGTCTCATTGAAAATAATTTACAGTTGAATTTGGAAAAAAGTAATTTTTGCACTAAACAAGTTAAATTCCTGGGGTATGATTTGACAGTCAACGGAGTCAAAATGAACATGGAGAAGATGCAAGAGATAGATAAAATTGCACCGCCCAAAAACACGAAACAGCTTAAGAGTTTGTTAGGTTGCGTCAATTATTACGCCAGATTTATTCCTAATTTCGCCATGCACATTGCAATATTTCTTCCGTTACTGCGATAGCACACTAGATGAAAGTGGGATTACAATCGGAAAGTACAATTTCCACAGTTTACGATCACTTAAATAATAACAAAATGATGAAACAAACCAATAGACAAACAAACCGACAAGAATCATGTAAAGAAGAAAGAAGAAGAAGAAGAAGAAGAAAGAAAGACGAAAGAAGAAGGAGAAGAAGAAAGAAGAAGAAGGAAGAAACAAGATAGCTCGACATTCCAGAATCAAGACAGAAGAAAGGAAGAGCATCAAGTTTGGTTAAAAGATTTTTTCGGCATATGAAATCAAATCCCACAAAATCTTTTTTTCCGAAAGAAGGGGTTATGTGACCATCCGTTTTGCCGAGGTCTCGGAAAACGGAGCACATCAATATTCAAGAATAAGATAAGCTGTTTGAACGCGCGCCAACCCGCATGAATACAATCCGAAAATGGAAACTACGAACTATATCCGTAAGAGAGCGTCTCGGTAGAGTATGCGACACCGGTAGTCGGGAGAAAGAAAGCTTTCTTTTCTGAAGTAACAGCTGGAGAGTGAGGACCTACCGATCACGAGAAGGCGGCACCTCGTACTGCTACGGACTTCAGGACAGCATCTACGATAAAAACTCTTCAAGACATTCGAGGAGGTAATTATCATATTACAATGCATTAAAACAATTCATCAGCAAAAGGATGAAAGTATAAGTGACGCATTTAAAATCTTTGTAAGAGAGAGGAGTGTGAATAGCATGAAACTAACGAGGCCATTCATTTCTTTTCTTTGCAGTTTTTTTTTATTTTTATATTTATTCTTCTTATACAATAGACTCAGTTGTCGTATTGTAGATTCTTTTAAAAGCTATTTACATTCTATAAAAGAATACGAAAAGAGTATCAACGGAAAACGAGACGGAGGCCACATCGTGAGTTGAACAACGGTACTGGAAAGGGGCGATCGTGCGGTTCTGCAGAGGGGCGGCTTTGCTCCCGACCGAGCTGCAAGGACAAGGACATCGAGCGATTGGAAGAGTCGACGCCGCAGATTTCTCTACGCCGTGAGAAGACACAGTAAGGTCGTGCCAACTTGAACAATTTGTAGATATAGAAGGAATAATTTGTTTCGGAAAGAAAGTATTAGTACAGGTTCTTTATACCGATATTCTGTGAAAAATAGAATCAATCTTTTCTTTCAAGAAAACTTAGCTAATTGTAAAGTTGCAACTAGGAAATTTACGACTGGAATGATTAGGCAAAGTTTTAAGTATTCTTTGAAATTGATTTAAATGAGAGAAAGGAAACAGTGTAGTTAATTATTAAGAGTGTAAGTTGTTTTCTTTTTTTCAGCAAGACAAAATTCTTGTATATGTAAAGTGTTTTATGTTCATTTACTGTAACAGCAATTTAATTAGAATATACTTAAGCAAGTGGAAAGTGATTCGACTTGAGTTTCTGTGTAAGTGCATTCAATCCACAACGGCCCACATGACCCTGATCCCCGCTATTCTAATTGTATTTTTTTATTTTGCGCCCACCTTGAAAACCCATTCAGAGCTAGCCGGCGGAGGGGTGGGTCGCAATATATATCGTCCATTATGAAGTGAAACTATTTCGTATGACTGAGAGAAAAAAGTTTATTGTCGAAGAATGAGGTAATTTGGCATCATCCTCTTTGCTTTTAATTGTGATACTCAAGTTAACTCCTTGGGAAGTTAAGCGAAAATTATTATATTTTTATCAATTATCTTTCGTCATGCATTTTTTATTGTCTATTACTTGATTATTGCGAACTCCGTCGCACATCAAGAAAGTGGCGTAAAATATTTAAAGTAAGAGCCTCACCTGAAGGTACAGAGCCATGTGGCTTTCAGAGTGCAGGTCATTTGCTCTATGTTTTTACTGCTTTCTCGGATTAGGCCAAGCAGTACGTTGCAAAAAGCGCGTCCTTAATACATTATTTATCGGGTAAATGGTAATATCTCATTTGTAGACTTCATATTCACGCGAGGGCGAACCTTCTAAAGCACGCTCTTCTCCTTTTCGTCGAGGATTAAGCTCAGCGAGGCGAATGTGGCGGCAAAGAATTTAATTAATAACGTTTACGAAAAACGTAATTTATCATCCTGCATTATACCTCACCGCTCTCTCTCTCTCCCCCTTCCAACACTGTTCCAGGTTCTCATTACGTTTATTTTTGTCGATAAGAAAATCATAAAGGCGTCTCCTGGACAACAAGCAGGTCAATGTGACTGTTCTGAGAAGCTTTTATGAGCTATTCGACGTGTCCCGACGTTGAGATCGCAAATTATCGTGTACGAGCTTATTCAAGACCTCTTTCGTGGTTCTCCTCTTCTCTCGTCTTTTCACATCTCCCGTGTCCGTTATGACCTTGTAGCTTGTGTTTCCCGCGGGAGGTCTGCAATATATTGCGCCCTTGAAAGTTCATTTATTCCTGTTGTTCTAACGTACACGGGATTGACTACCCGATTACACCCTTGGCAGCGACGATTACGTCATTTTAGAAGTTGATAGGTGAAGAAAGTAATAAGCGTTTGCGAAAAAAAAAACATCCTGACGCGATACGATGTGGATTTTGTACTAGTTTAGGAACTTACCGTGTTGTGTCGACGTTCCTTCGAAAACGCCTTCTCAAGTCGTCTTTCGTTGAAAACATGATTTTACCTCTCCGTCGGAAGATTCTTGAAAGTGAGTTAAGGGAAAATACAATAACGGAATTTGGGAATGGCGAAATAAGACTACCGTTTCGAGCACGACGTTTGAGTTTTGTTTTTCAACCCTTGCGAAACTGTTAATTTTCCTCTGGTAATTGACATAGAGAAATGAGAGTTCAACTTTTGATTGTATTACCAAATGCTTCTTTCAAGAGAACGCTCAACGAGGTGGACACGAACATAGTAGGACTTACTTCTTTTTAACCAATGGTAAAATCGCTCGTGCCCTTTGACCTTCATACTATATTGATAATGAACTTGATATTAACATTATTGAAAGACAATACTCCTATTATTACTTATGAGTAAAAGACATGAGCTATGAAAATTAACTGTTTCTGGGTATGGAAGTAGTAATAGCTGTATTAGTGGTACTACATAGAAATATACTGCCACTTTCCGCATCACGCAGTTCTTTATTAACTAAGTCTTGTTAACTAACTTCAATAACAATTTTGGTGCAACTATAAATAATCCTGACAAAATAATAATAATAATAATAAAAATAATAATAATAATAATAATAATAATAATAATAATAATAATAATAAAAGTGTGCTACGTACTAAAAGTGAGCTAAAAGTATGCTAAAAGTGAGCTACGTACTGAAGTAGGCAAAGTTATTTCTTATTTTTAAAGCAGGCACTCGTTTCGTGAAACGATGAACCAGTAATAAATTGATAGAATAAAAATGAACACAATATTTCCAAACAAGCAAAATTTAGTGCGTCCATTCTCCTGAACTCCATCCTTCTTCCCTTCATCCTTCATTTCGCACAGTTCAGCGATATAGACTTCAAACAGGTACTACTTGAATTTAAGTAAGAGTTCGAGCTGAGTGAGATTAATGTGCCACTATTTCTAGGACTGTACAGCCTTCCAGCTACTGTAAAGAAAATTAATTGCCGAAAATATTTTTTTTAATACCTCTAGTGCATTTAAGCAGCTATTGTTTTGTGTGTGTACTTTCTTTCACATGCACATTGGAGTAAAAAAATGAGCGTGTGTTCGACATGTCAACTTCTGACCATTCCCTTGTCAGATGTATTTGAAAGAGATGGAACGCTGTGGCGCGGTACGTGAATCTTGTGCAAGTACCTTCACGGATGTTTTACTATTGCATCATACTGTAGTTGCTATCAAATATTTACTCCATTTTTACCCCGAGAGGTGGTCGAAGGTGATAATGTGTCCCAGCTGGCACAGGTTGTGAGGACATTGAGGCATCAGGTGAAAAGTAATTTGTGCTCGGTATGGAGAATCGGGAGTATGTACAGAGAAGGTAGGCGGGTTCGAAATAGGACCAGAAGGTGAAATTAAGAAGAATGAAAGGGATGGAGTTTTGGCATTGGTCGTTCGGATGCGGCTCCGTCGGATTCGGTTTCATGATGTGTCGTGCCAGCTCACTCCCGTGTGTAGAGAATGTTTTCTATGATGGTTCATATGCTGGCTATGCCGGGTGAAGGGTTTTGTTGAGAGGAAAATGAGTTAAAAAAAGTGTGATATTTGCTTCTCACATACTCAGTTTTAATCGTTTGTTTGCGTGCTTAATCTCCCTGCATAGTGTTTATCTGATGTACCACAAAGGCAGAGTCATGACCACAATGTTAGTGGTTTGGTCGACACATAGTAATTTGTTTACATGTTGTTCAGGTGTAAAGCCCGCCCAAATTAATGTCGTTCTCCCCTCCTGTGATAATGTGTGTCCCGATTGGTCAGTCTTCGTGTGTGTCCCAACTCTGCAGTCACTTCCGAAACATCCAGTTGCGTTTAAAAACATATGAAACTGAGTAGGTGGATTTTCGAATGGAGGAAAGATGGTGAACATGACTGTCTGCTAAAATTAGTACTTGTTTCTTAGGCTCAGAAAAATGCCTGTGTTTTTAATTGTGTTACTGTCTTACGTGTTTAGGTGTTACTTATTCATATAAGCATTATAATTATTATTATTATTATTATTATTATTATTATTATTATTATTATTATTATTATTATCATTATTATTATTATTGTTCTTGTTATTGTGGTTGTACACGATTGATTGAGGATTCCCGGAGTGTCAATTGCTAAGTTCATTATTCCCGTGTTTCTTCCTCGCTCTATGTCGGAATTCATCTTCTCCCGCTGAATAGTGTGTTCCGCGGCGACCTTCCCGTCGGCTACCGGGATTTTCCTCAATCAGGTATCTCCTACCAGTGAGGAACCGCCCTAGTCGGGTAAGCAATGAGCTCTTGGCCGGTCTCCCAACATGTGTGGTACTGTAACGCATGGAAGTGTAAGTGTGAGTGAGTAAAGGATGGTGATAAGACAAGAAAGATGAAGGAAGGATTGCGCGCGGGCTATTCTAGCCATTTTTGTTATGGAACTGCTAGGGTATTTGCCAGGTGTTAGCTGGAGAAACGGAAAATTACCGATCAGAGCAGCCGGTTGCTATAATACTCTCAGACAGCGCATGAATTCGAACCTAGCTATGAAGCTAATGTCGAAAATTCTGCCACTGTTGGGGTTCGAACCAAGGACCTCTCGGTCAGAGGCACTGCAATGACATCAGTTGCCTGAGACACCCCTCCCGATTTATTATTGTGCAATTATGATTGGTGGATTATAGGGTAATCAATACTAAAAGACTTCGTAGGTGCTCTGTTAATAATTGTTATAAAATGTAATAAAAGGGATTCAATCAAAAGTAATACTTTTCAAAATAACCCCGGTTGCAGGTTACGATATGTCTAAAGCCTACATATTGTTTATCCCCAGTGCCAATATAAAAAAGGAAGATTGTTTGAGATGCCAATATTAATAGTTCAAACCTTTTCCCCCAATATCCCACCTAGACGTGTGAGGTTGACAAGTTGATCAGACGGCTTTAAGGCGGCGAGCAGCGCGTGGGAGGTGGAATATTTTCCCCCCGCGACTGCCAGCCGCCCCACCTCCCGCGCCTGGCTGCCGAACGCGTGCGAAGCGGTGCTTTCGTGCGGCCCCGAGCCGCCGCCACCCACGCCTCCGCCTCCGCCTCCGCCTCCGCCCCGCCACCGCTCACTCCGTCGGTCAAGCGACGTCGGGCGGAAATGGCGGCGAGGAAGGTCCATTGGAGCCTAGTGACCCGGCAAATCCATCCCGACCGCTCGCCCTACACCTGCGATTTCGAACCCAGGCCCCAAACACACTCCCTCAGCAGACGCAGCGAGGCCTGACGCGATGGGCCGTAGACCCCTCTCGGCTCTCCTGGCGCCGCCCGCTCCCCGTACTTACCGCCTCCCCCCTTCCTCCTCCCCTACGCCCGCGCACGCGCCCACGCCCGCGCCTCGCCCACGGCCTGCGTGTTAGAGGACTACGTGCGTGCAGGGCTACCTACCTGTCTACCAGCCTGCGTGACTCCATCACTCTTGTATTTCTCTACCCTCCCTCTAGCGAGTGGTTTGGGCGTCAGCGGCCTTGGTTTTTTTCTTTCCTATCTGACTTCTTACGCTGTCTTGGAGGCAATTTGTAAAATTCGGAGCATTTTATGCATTTTCAGAGCTCCTTCTTTGGAGGGTGAAAACTACGGTTATACTAACAAGTCATGTTATTTTTGTTGGTTCAGTTAAAAAGTAGTGTAGTAAGAGATAAATCATCGGAACAGCTATTATGAACTCGCTGACGTTCATAAACGAATGCAAGTACTATTGTGGTTTCACATCACGCAAATGTGAAGATAACGAGTCACATTAATGATTTCCTCCTCATTACAGACCTGGAACTCTAACTTTACCTTAATAATTGCTTTTCCTTATCGATGATTCCATGAGCATTATCTCGATTTTCAGAGGTAATAAATATTTATAGAGAGTTATAGAGGTATGAAACTATAAAAAGGTCATTTTATTAAAGGATTCGTCATTATTTTTTGAAACAAAATATAAAGATTTAAAACATTCGTTGTTTGGAAAACTAGCCATTTTTCTTGAGTCGTTAAATAGAAATTTATCTTTGGTATTTTATTTTAGCATTTATTTCTTATATTTTTTTAATTTTTAACTCTTTACTTATTATTGATCATGTATCATGCAATTGACTCAAATATGGCAAAATCCTCGGACTCGTCCATCCTATAAAACTGGCGAACTTTGATTCTAAAGCCCATTTTTCAGATACTTTCGTACAATGTTGGGCACACATTGCTCAAACAATTTTTCAAAATACGAAGCTTTTAAAGTGCAACCCTGCGAGCTGGATACACTTGCAGCGAAATTCCCGAAGCATGCCCGCCGCAAGCCTGCCTGCCGCGGCGTTCACTCACGGCCGCGAGCGCTGCCCGCATATCCACGGAGGCCGTGTACGCGCCGCTGCCTGCCGGGCCGCCTGCGGGCGGACGGCGACGTCGCGTCGCGTGGCTCGACGCCATATCTCAAGACGACGGCGCCCGGCGCGGTGGGCGCCGCGCGCGCGGCCGGGAAGGGCGAGGCGCGTGGCGGCGGCGGCGGCGGTGAGGGCGAGGCGGTGGCAAGGGCGAGGCAGGGGCGAGGCGGCGGCGGGGGCGGGGACGGGGGGCGGCGGGAGCGGTGGCGTGGAGGCGGCGGCGGGGGCATGACACGGGTGGGGACGAGGCAGGGGTGGGAGCTGGGCAGCGGCGGGGGCGTGGCAGCGGGCGGCGGCAGGGCTGGGCGCGGCGGCAGCGGATCTGGCAGGGGGAGAAGTGGGGGGAGGGGCAAAGGCGCAGCGAACGGGGGGCGACGCCGCTGCCTTTGTCCCGGTTGATATTTTATTAAAATGGCGGCTACTGGTGGAGCGTGTGCGCTCGTAGAACGCGGCGCCGCGGGTGGCGGGGAGAACGAAGGTAGTTCTGGCGCGGCGCGGCGTCTTGCCGCCTCCGTCCCTACAGTCGCTTGGGCCGCTGTCTCTTTCCGCTTCTGTCGCCGCGAACCCCGCATGCATCCGGTAGTACGACTCTACAGTTTCCGCTGCTGCCGCTGCCAAGGCCACTGCATCTACCACTACTATTGCCGCTTCTTCCCCCTCCATCACACTCACCACCACTGCCTGTGCCACCACCACCACCACCACCACTACCACTATCATCACCACCATTACCATCACAACTGTTATCGTCTCCACCATTACAATCTTTACTTGACTACTTTCATCCACCATCCACCAAAGCCTACCGCCTCTACCACCTCTACTGCCTCCATCACCTCTATCGCCCCTATCGCCTCTACCGTTTCTACCATCTCTACCGTCTCGATCGCCTCTAGCAAAGATACCGTCTATACCAGCTGAGTTTAGCTCAGAGCCAGCATAGCCGCCGACTACAGCGACTCTGCCCGAGATGTTCTAGGATTCGGGCCCCCGACGGTGGCAGTTTTTCGACACTTGCTATAGAGCTAGATCGAATTGAACTGGTGTCTGAAGAATTCTAGCGGACGGCTGCTCTGCTCGGTGGTTTTCATAAAATTCTCCATTCAATACTCCAATGCCAAAGTATCCTAACTAACGGACCGCGCTCGGTACTCCTCTTCCTTCTTTTATCCTCTTTCATGCGCACGTGCGCGCGCGCGCGCGCACACACACACACACACACACACACACACATACACTAAGCTGCACGTCATTATTACACATGCGAGGACACCAGTGGGGAGCTTAAAGATTGTTCCGGCTGGTGCGATGCTCTGCTGGAGGTTCATACCCGGAGGCGGAGGTGGTGTTCCTCCGCAAGCCGACATGTAGGTCGGCGTTGGATCTCACCGTCCAGCTTGGGAGGAACACGGCTTTCTCTCGGGATAAATAATTCACTACATTAATGTAACTAATGGTCATAGCAGTTGACGTGCTCGGAAACACCAAGCAATCAATCTGCCGCCTCTACATTTTCCAGTTCTACCTCCACTCCCACCATTACCCTCCCAGATTACCACAGTCATTACCACTGCCAACGCCCATACCACTCCATCTTCCTCTTCCGTTAGCATCATTTCATTGTCCGTAGCTTGTGTTAATCCGTCAGTTTGGTTCCCTGTGTGCCCCCGCCGTTGGCTTCACGTGGCCGTCGTGCGCGCCGCTGCGTGAACCCCAGGGTGCGCCTTCGCCCTCGCCTCCGGGCGCTCCGCCGCCGCCCAGCCCCCGTCGCCTCAGGTTCGCAGCCTTCCTCGCCGCAGAGACGCCGCTGCCGCCCTCGGTCGATATGCGTTATGTGTTTGCCGGAGCCGCCCCTGCCGCCCGGTCCGTTCAAAACAAGCGATTATCTTCTGTGCAGAGCCCACCGCCCACCGCCCACCGCGGCCGGTGTTCGTTCGGAAGTCGCAAACTTCCCAACCTCCGCCCTCGCGCTCCACTCCTACACCCACCCCCTCATTTCCCCCACTGGCTACCTCATTCCATCCCGCCTTCACCCTCCCCCCTCTCTTTCCCTTCTTTCTTCCAATCCCCCTTTCCAGCGCACCGCTGGCATTATTCCCCGGTTATAGACGGGTTTGCTCTGTTTACTCTTCTTTCATCTCTCCGCCTGCCTCGCCACTACTTACTAGCCCCGAGGGAGAAGAGGCCCAACTTATTTTCATCTGTACCTTACATTATCCAAATTAAGAAGCGCGGAAGCTCCTCGCCAACTCCGCCTCGTGAATGCCGCGTTACTCGCCTCCGGATGAACGAGCGTTGCTGAATGCGAAACTGTCCGCCCTTAGCTGTGGCCAAATTAAAATCTCTCGCGGTAGTGGTAGTGTTATAAATAAAATCTCGTTATTTCGTGGCGGCGATAATTAACTCAGAATTGACGAATAGAAATTTTTAAAATGTAATTAAATATGTAAAAGTACAAAAGACTTGTTAAAAGACTGTTCAAGACTCTTATCTTCTATGTGTTTTCACAGAGGGATAAAGAAACGGTTTGGCTAGGTAACATACAAGGTACATTTCAGTATTGATTCACCATTGTTGTAAAGAAATTCTATTTACGCTTTAAAATTACATATTTTTGTTTTTATTTTTTTCGTTTAACCCTGGAGTGAAATCTTTCAATATATTCTAATTTGACTGAAGAGCCAACGATGTGTCGCCTTTCCAACATAGTGTAACGTTGTTAAAAATGTATTTCACAAAATCATTTATAAATCTAGCATTTATACACACTACCGGTTTGCGATGCGATCGTTTCTAATATTTTATCGATGAAATGTTTATCACTGTTCTGTATTTTACAACCATCTAATAATACACAACACAAAATTGAAAAGAAAATGGTTATTGCTTTTCGGCGATACAAAGCATACGCATTAACGTGCAACTTCATTCGTACGTAAATTACAAAGTGAGAGTTTGCGTGGACGCAGTAAAGATAAATGTGTGTTCTTACTGCATAAATGCGACGATGACGATTAAGAATGGAGTGTGATGTTCACTCAAAAATATATTCAACGGATTAGCTGAAAACATTTTCTTCCACAAAATTTATACGATCTTTAATCAACACTGTACTGTAGTCTGTGGCAAAATGATCCCATTCGATTGTGTGATTCACGCCGGCAGTGTGCCATTTTCATTACCTAGGGAAACTTCATTTTTGGGTTACCTTTATTTATGTTGGCAAGGTTTTTCTAAAACTTCAAGTAACATTAACATTTGTGGCTCAAATCTAAAGTTTATTAGATGCTATTTAGCGAACGTGGCAGCACATAACTTACCTTTCCGTGTGCAGATAAATCGGATGTAGTGCGTACAAACGGGTCACGGACCGCGCACGATTTTTCCGCCTTATTCCTTGTCCTATCCTCACCTCTTACACACACACACACACACACACACACACTTACGTGCACTATACTACCACACATGCCGGGAGACCGGTCGGGAGCTCAGAACTTGTCCTAGCTGGGGCGGTGCCCCGCTGGTGGGAGATACCTGGTTCGGGAAAACCCAGCTAGCCGACGGTAGGTCGATGCCGGATCTCGCCATACCGCCCTCGCCGGGAAGATCACCGCCGCATCCCGATCAAAAACACGCTTTTAACGTACGGGACTAATGCCCATAGTAGTTAACGCGCGCAGAATCACAAACAATTAATAAATCACTCCTCCGAGATCTATCTCCACGTCCTAAGAATGTGTGCATAGGAGTTCGTGTTTACGCGACAAAGTAACGAAGTGGTTCGTCGCCGGCCATAACTCGATTTAATGTCTTTATATTTTCCTTTTAGTTTTAGTGAAGAAGCAGGTGATTACAACGCATTGTGTGCACAAGGTCCTCATGTGTGTGCGAGTAGCTGCGGCATGCCTGATATCCGAGACATTTTAGCGTATGCAGCAAAGCCCTAAGACCACAACTTCGGATGCTGCCACATGCGTGTAGATCGTCATGAACACTACCATACGTTATTATTATGCAAAATGCATCCTTGTGATTTTGTTTGTAATACAATGATACATGCAGACTTTGTCTACAGCTTTTATGTTCTGATGTGCGTTTCTTAAATAATATGATTGGACCTTTTGTTTTTGAATCGCCGACCAGGGACGGCCAGACCACACCGCTCGTCTCAGTCACGACGATCTTAACACTCGTTCAAGGTTTTTTGATAGATGACCATTAAGAGTGCTCTCGTCCAGCAGTATAGACAGCAGCAAAAGAAAAGATACACAGTTGATTGAATGCTGCGTTCAGATCGATCGGGGAATATTAGTTTTGGAGAAAATTTTCTTCAAGGTGTAAGCGCTAGCTAGATCACCGACTGTCAAATGATTAAATCTAATTCCGAGTTATATATTTATATTTGCAATTATTTTTAGATTGTTTCAAATGTGTATGAAAATGCGTAAGAGTTCAAACGTAACTTCACGCAGAAGTCTCAAGAGAACAAGAACGCTTTCTTCGGTTTGCGTTGTTGCTTTGCAGAAGATCGGTTGCTCACAAACAGTAAATTAATGCAATTTATTTGCCATTATATCGTTACGACTCCTGATAACCCGTTACAGATGTTTTTCATCATGAGGTTTTCTCTTTGGACCCCATTGGGTTACAGCGAATTATCGTTGTCTCTGTACTGTTGAGAATTTTGTGAAGCACGCTGGTCTTTGATGCTGAGGATGCTGCGGTTCCCCCTTCGAGCGATACTCAGTTTTCCCTGTCTCTCTTTAGAAGGCTTCCTTTGCACAGCACAAGTTCGATGGTAGTTAGAGTTGATTGCGATTGTTCTGGTTATCGCGCTCGTAGACGTTTTCACAGTTTGTTTCCGACAGCTCAAAAGACATTATCGATTTATAAACTGCTTTTTGAAGGTAGCTTTGTTTTCATTACTGTTTTATTTTCTCTCAGAAGCCAGAGTGTCAATCGAGTTGGAACGGTGCTCTTGTAGAGAGAACAAATAATGTGCGACGAAAAATCGCACGTAACATTTACGGCAAAATTCAAAAATATAATGTTTTGTTCATTGCGCAAACTAGATACGTAATTCTAAAACTCTCTCTAAATTAACTATGAAAATGTTCTTGGATTTGTTTTACCTTCATAGTGACATTCATACGAAAGTTTCGTCACGACGATTAAAATTTCAGAATACGTTGTTGTGAAATTGTAGTACATACGATTAGAAGTACACTTACAATCATGTATTAATATATATAATTCCGCATTATTAGTATACATGAAAATTCTTGTTGGTGTTCTGGATTTCGTTACATGATAGTGCGTGTTACTATTCGAAAAATTATTAAATCCTTACTGTTCATATCTCGCCGTAAGTAGGGAAATGTTTAAATTAAATTTATAATTTACTTTCACGGAATACCCAACATTCTGCATTTTTCCTTTGCAGATGAACACAATTAGGAATAGTTCTTTAGTTATATAAATATATTAGGAATGAAGTTATTTTATTAGTTTATTTAGTTTTTTTTTCAAGTTATTATGAGGATAATTTTCTAGCAACCTATCCAAAATAGATAACCGGCGCCACACGCTGAAGTGGCAACGTGAAGGAGGAAATGAATAATTCGCATCTGGTGTCAGAGAGGTAACATCCCCTGCGTCGTTAGCCAAATTACTTAACTAAGGTCCATGAAGTCATGGAAGTTACGCAATTCGAGACGCCACGGGTTCCTAGACTGATGACCGTCTGACAACCTCGGTTACTAACTGTGGCGAGACCCTGGCTGAAGGGATAATACGCACTGACTACCACGTGACAAGACAAAAAAGACAAAAACTTCAAGACGAATTACTCCAGGTACGCTCAATGCCCAAGAAGGGCTAAGAGACGTGTGACGAAGTCGCAAAAAAAATTAAAAACGACCAAAAAATCTTGATCACAGCGCGCTTTGCACTCTTTCCTCAAATGAAGGCATCTAGAGTTCTGTGAGGCTGAGGCGGTTCAGGGGCGCCTTTTGAGCAATCTGCTCCGTCTCATTTGTCTCACGAGAAGTGAGAATATCAATCTTCCGTAATACAAACTAATGGTGCAACAACAGCTAATTCTCTTGTATATTTCTAACTTTTGCAGATTTCGAAACTTCAGACAATTCGAAAAAATTCAAACTTGCGCCATTTTCAAGCGTCCATTTTTCTATCCTTGGAATAAAATTAAAAGATAAATTTGAATCAGCGAAAACTAATCGTTTTTTTTTAATTACTTGACATTTTTAAAGTTCGCTGGAAATGAGACAAGTACCTATATTTATCGTTCTTTGATACGCACGAGAAGAAAATTTAAAGAAAAAAGTTGGAGCCTTTTTAAAAAAATTGATATTTAAAAATTGACTATATTTCATGCAAAATTACCCGACAACTAGTCATATTTTTTTGAAGACTTGTACGTGTTTTCATTTCAAAATGTCTTTGAAATACAAATTCCATTCACGAAAAACATCTCTTCAATATCAATACAATACCTTCCATATTGTGTTTGAGGGGAAAACGTCGAAAAAATGTTGAACTTTCGCAATTTTCGAAAAACCTGGTATTTCCATGAAGGTGAGACCCGTGCCATTTTTTATTCATTATCCGAAGTATAAAATTTCATAAAAAATGGGATCTATTTTTGAGAAAATTTTGAAAATGTCTTTGAGGTTTCATGGCTACTTAAATACAAAAAGTCTGTTTCACACTCGCAGGGCCTTGAATTTGTTCAGATCGATTAAGAAACATTGAACGTAAAATCTTCTGAACGTTTGATACCCTAACATTGACCATACGGGCGATAGGAAGAACAGATGAGCAATAGGAATGACTAACAGACATTTTGCATCGATTTGGTATCAAACACTTGGATTCTGATTACACTAAGAGTTAGTGAAAATAATTTACCACATGCAGGAACAAGATTGATCCACTTTTTCGTTACTAGTAACCCGGCAATAACATTTTCTCTAACAATTAGCAATCGAATCGATCTCTTCTCACAAAATAAGGCGAAAAATGAAAAGTAACTACAGATGTACAGAATGGCACAGACTTTCTCATGACAAAATTTTATAATTTCCTTGGTGTGAACTGACTTTAAGGTCTTGCTCCATTCTCAGATCTGCTGCCATCCACCGTCATCCAAAGTACGTTTTTTGACATTTTCTCAACTTTTCGGTTCCTTAATTGTAGAACCGAAATATGACCTTAAGAATATTACTGTAAATGTGAAATTCGAAGCTCTTTTTTTACACGAATCCATTGAGACTTCGAAAAACTTCATTTAAAGTCATTTAAAGCACTTCCACTCACAAATGCAATAATGTATTGAAAACGATGGAAATGTGCATATTAGTGGCGTGAGACATTTAAAAAATTACATTGGTGTAATTTTTGAAAAACTAAAGGAATACGCCAAAATTACGTCATATTAAATAGTGCCATTAATATTTAATGCCATATTAAACAGTGTCATTACCATTATCCGTTAGAAAAGTTTGAAGAACAAATTTGGAGACGTTTTTCAGAAAAAGGCGTTTGAGTTCTTCTGAAAATGCGAAATTTTGAGCTCATTTTAACAGAAAACTGTTGAATTTTCGAGAAACTTTATATGACATTATTTAAAGCACATGTACTCATAAATACAATAATGTGAAAAATTGGCCTCTAATGTAAATATTACCGACGTGGGAGACATGTCAAAAAATAAATTTTTGTACTTTTTAAAAAACAAGAGAATAGAGCAGTATAGCTTTCATGTCATCTTATAGAGTGTATTTAGCACTATCCCTACCAAAAATGTACTAAAATTTTCGAAAAAAATCTACTTGCCCTTTATGAAAGAACGCTTTATGGACAACAAATTTTATTTGAAGGAAAACTATCTGTTGTAGTTGTAGGTAGACGCCGAAAAATTATGCCTATGCCACCTTTATAAGTATATTTTACTCTATTCTTACAAGAAATTGAAAGAAAAAAATTGGAGCCTTTTTGAGAAAATTTTGAAAATGTCTGGGGGCTTCATGTAAAGTACCACCAAAATTTAAAGATTTTTTTCCAAAATTTCAAAGCTTCAACTAGAGCCAGATGTACAGGGGTTTCGTTGATTTGAAAATATCGTACGCATGGTTTAGGCGCTAATACTGTTGACGGACGGACGGGCGTTTTGTAAAAAAAAAACGTTTTCGGTGTCAGGGGACTCCAAAACGTATATTTCCGTTGAAATCTCGAAATCGATTTTCCGCAATATTACATAACTTTCTGTATACTACGTATGTTATTCCGTATTTACGTATGTATACGAGAAAGTAAAAAGAAAAAATGTCATCGCCATATTTTTTTAAGTAAATATTTTAATTTGATAATACCCAAGCTGCTTATTACTCGTTTTTCAATAAGACTGAAGCATCGCTAATAACTAGGAGGGTGGAATTCTGCTACGTTCCGAAAAGAAGATGCATAGATTTATCATTCATAAATACGTAATAATATATTCCATAAATCTTTTGCTTGGAGTCCGAGTACTTTAGGACTTATCGTGTGCTGTTTTAACAGAAAAGTTGTGTTTATAGTAATGTTATCATACATATTAACCAGAATGACAACCAAAAGGCTATTGGCGTAAGAATAAAATGCGGAGATTCGTTAGTGTATGAAACATGCTAGAGAGTCATTTTATTAAACTCATGTCAAAATACGAGAAACACTTTAAAAGGAAAATAGAAGAAACCGTGGTGATTTATGGAAATTTCTTCATTCGTTGAAACATTTCTTTAAAAAATCTGAATGTTTTTCGTTTTACTCATCAAAAAAGTAATTAATTTCAAAACGAACTACTCACGGAAAAATTATTGAAAATGTAACAACACATCGCCTTTCACAGAGGGATTTGGGCTGATCATTTCAACATTAATTGAAACATAAGAATTAATATTGACTATTCCACTTGTGAAATTAAAACCAATTGTATATACAAAATATACCAATTGTATATACAACCTATATATACAAAATGCCCCAATCAGGGCGGTGTGTCTTAAAACGTTTATCGCCTTTTCTATCTGATTTCCTTACCGCTTATCCCTAATGGACAACCATAAACTATGGCCCATCTATCATAGGAGGCGGTATACATCGAACGCTATGTCGATGTCCAATAAACTGCGTATGTACTATAACATAACCTCTTTGATTTTAACATAGTTTTCGGTTATTTTCGATATTTGGAGCAGTTTGGAACTCTGTTGGACATAATTTCACTCGTGGAATAGTCTTATTAAATATCACTCGTGCTTTGGACATTCTAAAAGATATTCATATTTATCGACAATTTCCAAAACACTCCTGATATTTCCTATGATAAGTATATAATAAGAAAAAACTGTGAAAACTTAAGTATTAGATTTTAAAATTGGTTTTCTAAAAATGAAATATTAAATGAGTGGAAAGCAGTTTAAATGTAGTTTTGTTTATAAATTATAATATGACTTTACCGCTGCAAAAGATACAATGTTAAGCCTGAGGTTAGATTGAAAAAGAAATTGGGGTCTTCTAATTCCGTCAAACCTCAAATGGAAGTTTCAAGTAACGAAAGTAAACCCAACATTACGTTATGCGTTATGAAATCTTTCAACAAATTTCTCTATATCTCAAAGTGCATTTTTGCAAATTTAGTTTATTCCTGCCAGAGAGATGAAGTAATATTCCGCGGACACACATCATATATTATTGAAGCTTGTATATTGCAAAAAAAAACAAATAATAACTACAATCAACGTTATGCTTGCCTCTCTTGATTTTAAAATACTTACGTTCTTCATTTACGAATCACAATTGTTGTTAAGATAGACTTATTCCAATAAATATGCAGATTCATACTCAATACTTAAATCACTACTCATGCATATATGAGGTAGTTATTATAATCATTAACTGCCAATATCACGAGCTCCCGAATAAAAAACAAAGCACAAATATTCTTTCATTATTTGTAACTATTATGAAATATCAATAGCGGCTGGTGGATTCAAAAACTAGTGACAAAAATGCACTCACACAAATCTCGTGTGCAACAAATTAATGCAAATATTATTTTTCGTCACACTTTCGCGACTCCTTTTACTTCCTCCGTATTTGTAAAATAGGCTATATACACTCGTATATACTCTGAGGAGGTGGGATCTCCCGCTGTTCGAAGCTCGTTGTTTTAAATTACGTCTCCGACATCAGCTTGGAATTGATCGTAGAAAATCGTGGAAACGACTAATCAGAAAAGCCTTCCTCCTGAATGTCATCCAGGCAGTGCTAAAACTCGATCCAACTTCGAGTATTTAGCCGATGCGGAAAATCTGCATCCTGTCGAGACTTGAAACGTGGACATTCCCGTCTGCCAAACAAACTTCAGCAATACTCACAAAGTAAGTTACATACGTTATCATAACAGGTGTAATGATATTTTAAGAGTCAACGAAAAGAATACTAGCTGTCATATTTTTTGTCAAAAATGAACTAAGATGGCGATGCATAGTTTAAGACATGTATAATACATTTGCAAAGTTATACGGCAAGAACACTGATAGTTTGTATTAACCTTCAGACAATAATCCATTAAGGAAAACAACAAAACGTTTCAAATGCTTCGTTGCTTCAAATGCTTTCAATAACGTCTCCTCAAAAACTGCTTCCAAATGGCATTAATCATTTTTTCCGTTTACTCATTTATTTTCTTACAATTTTTGTAAATGCTGGTGTCAGTAACTGGCATTTTGAGTGAAGAGAACAATCACTAGCATTTATACCTCTGAGAGAAATTTTGAAAGGCAATTTCTGAGAATTAATAACATTTGGTAACAATTTCTACAATGAGTTTTCTATTAGTAGTCTCACCAACACAGGTGGTTCAGGGCATCAACTGATGTCACTGCAGTGCCCCGACCGGGAGGTCCTACCGTTTGAGACCCAACGGTGGCAGGATTATCGACACAAGCTTGTCAGCGATGTCGAATTCAGCCGTTGTCTGGAGGAGAGTTTTAGCAACCGGTTGCTCTGATCATGTTTTTCCGTAGTTTCTTCAGTTAATGCCGTACGAATGCCGGTTTTAAGTCTGAAAGGAATAGTTAAGAAATGTTACTGCTGGATGGATTTTGGTCTTCCCCGTTCAACTCGTATTCGAGTGAATAGACCAGATTTGTTTTCTCACAGCAAACGACGCTCCAATAACTCAATTTGTAACAAAAGCTTGTAAAAAAATATCATATGAACAAAAAGATAGATCAAATCAAGATCAATGATTTTCAACTTCCTAAAAAATGGAATCCTATAAAACACAATCATCAGTGGACCTCGATGCCTTCTAAGATCAATGAAAACTATTGGTCAAATTAGATTTTTAAATCACTTCATGTACTGTTTTTTTAATATTATAGTTTTTGCGCGAGTTTGGCTTGTATCGTTTAATTTTTTTGAGTGATGGCTGAAATGTTAAAATGATAGTAGTGGGTACTTTATAAATGGTACGTAAGCTTGGTCAATAAAGCATGTGCAGCACATCACTAATTCATTTCAGAGTTGACAGTGTGCCTTTGCTTTATCTAATCAGGAGAACATTGTTCAAACATCAGCATGAATGAGTGCGAATACATGTATAACATGTAAATTTCAGTATAATAAATATTGTCTTTGAGAATTGGTTTCAATACTTTACAACAATTAAAGACACAAATAATATTACAGCTACTTACCTAATCTGTATTTCAAAAGCATAGACATCACGAAAATTCTGCGTGAGATTGTGATGTCTCCACACAAGTATAAGCCATTAATCAAAATAAGAGAATTGTAGGGTTTTTAGGCCACTTTTAGAAATTTTATTCATTTAAACTCTAGTTGAAATATATTGTAGAGTAGTAGAATTTGGAATACAATGATGATGCCAATTTGTAATACGATCGTTTCTAAATATTTATTATATTTATTGTCTAATGTTTAACGAATTTTATAAGTTTTAAAAATGATTTTAGGAATTTTAATTTAATTATTAGGAAATTTATTAAACTCTGGGAAAGTCTGTGTGTGTGTGTGTGTGTGTGTGTGTGTTTTTCTAACAGGGTTTCCTTCAACCATCTCTCAGCGTTGAATACCACTACTCCTTGCTGCTACGTATCTTTTTCCAAACAACGAATGAGCGAAGACAACAGCCGGAAGTTTATTTGTATCATTTCCGTCGCCGACTTCACGGTTTCTTGTTCCATACTTGAGATTTATTAGTTTCCAAATCTAGGAATCTGTTATATTAGAACGTTGGAAACGTTTCGAAACCAAATCAAAGGAATCAATTTATTCGTTTAGTGTCAAATCTTTGTTTTATTCCCGCTGAATTGTTGTCACTAATTAACCAGCAGTTATCGAAATATTATTCTAAATTTTTCCGCGCCCACAAATGAATACGTGACCTGAATCGGAGACAAGTACTTGTTCACAACTATGGCTGACAATCTATATTTTCAATAAAATTGTCACGTATTGTGACAACTCAGTTGCGAAAAAAAGTGTATTGTTTTATTATTTCATTTATAAAATTTCGCAATATTTTATATGCGTTGTAAAATGACGCAGTATAGTCAAAACTGTGTCTCGATGTATACGCATTTGACTGTGAGATATAACAAAAAATTGAAAAAGTAATAGATCTACCAAATAGATTTTATGCAATTGTTCATTCTTTCGAACAAAATATGAACTTTAAGAGACAAAACTTTTAGATGAGAAGAGGGAACAAATTCCTTTCTTCTTGGCATGGTATGAGCAGCATCTTATTACTATGGAGGTTACGTAATGAATATGAGATTGTTGCATAATAATCGGGAAATTGGTTTTAACTTAGGGATTTCCATTCGTACCCTTTATTAGAATTAATTATCAGACCAGTTATCAGAATTCCATTATTCAAAAAGAATCTCTAATAAATGTGTGGGGATAAAATGATCCAAGTCATAATATACATTTTTGTCCAAAACCCAGAATGTTTCTGTTTCTTTATTCAAGTAGAAAATGAACCCTTTTTATTTCTTGAATATCAACTTGTTAGAAAATTAAATAACAAACTTTGTAGCAATTTAAATAACAAATGTAAGTAAAATAAATATACATCAGTGGTCTAAGATTTTTTGTAATGTTTTTATATTTTTACCAAGAGTGTAAACAAAATACAAGAAAAAAATTTCAACCTTTTTGTTTCCTTTCCAGTTGAAATAAAGTCACACGCAGAACGTATATAATATGTTATCCTAAGACCGTACTACAGATCATTAAAAACGAGCTCGAAATTATTGCTCTAGAAGAATCTTGTAAAAGAGCTCATGAAATGAAATGAAAAGGAACGTGCAGGAAAAAATTAAAAAATACTTATGGTTACTAATTTCAGCATAAATCACTTCAGAACTTTAATTTTAATAAAACAAAGTGCTCAAAATGAATGTATGTTCGTCTAAAGAGATCTTCCGCACATTCTGCCTCTTTGTCTTAACGCTTACGCAAAAAACGACAAAACCACGTCATTTTTAAGCCCTTTGGTTTTTCCGGACGCATTAATCTGTTATTCTTTAAGTTTCTTTATACTGATATGCAGCTAATGTTTCGCCCCATGCCCTGTACTGTACTTTACGCCTCTCGCCTCCTTTCTTGAAATTATGCGGCTTAGAACTCCAACTGCGAAACTTCCCAATGAAGGCAAACTCAATTGCAGGCTGCGGAATCCTGTACGTTCGGGGAACTCGATGAGTCGTTAGAGGAGCACATCTGGCAATAACGATCCTTGTTTTCATAGAATCTAAAGGTCAGCGAATATGGAGAGATTAGATAATAAGGAAACGAAGCGCTACAGACCTGTTCATTTAAGCAACAGCGGTTAATAGTGAGATTTTAAATTCTCGTGCGCAAAGCCAGCCTCATTGAATTATTGTTTAAAAATAGAATACGGTGCTATCTAATTATAATTTTGTAAATTCATCCTTCTTCAGTGATAGTATGTGATCATGGCTTGCTGATAGGTATTTATTAAACACATGGTTGGCGTGCACATATAATTGATGGGCTTATTTTTTTTCCGACCTTGTATCTGTAGACTTTTCTCCTGTTCTTTTCTATAAGGCTTCCCGATAAAATCTAATCGGAATCGCAATTAAAGCATTACTTTCAAATAAAAATATTCAACAAAGTATTCAAAAAACAACCCATAGCATGGCATTATAGAACCAATGTGTATTCCAAAAAAAAAAACTAATTGAATAATACAGTAATTGTATATTTAAACAATATATTTGTTTACTTTGCGAAGATTAAATGTGGATGCTTTATAGGTAAAATTGTATCTGTTTTCACTTAAATGACGAGAAGTTGTTGTCCCTTATTACCCCACACAATTGAACCATAATAATATACTGGGAGTAGTAAGTAACAAGTTTTCCAGATCCGCTTTTCTGTTAAGACGGCACACGTGAATTCATACACTCTGAGATTTTTGTTCCAGTTTCCTTCCAGATTTTCACTTTTGTTACGTTTTTGAGAGGGTGATGAAAATGAACGTAACAAAAGACCGTATGGAAAATATTAAACGCAATACTATTTTATGCAAATAAATTGGTTAATCACGTTTAATAGGCTGTTATTATATAAATTTAATTAGAACTAATATCACAAAACATACCTAAATTATGAACAAATAATTTAAAACGTCAATAACGTTGTACGTTTTTACAATGTTTTGTAGAATTTCAAAATTAACATCATGTGGTTTCCCGTCTTCATTTTCTTCTTCTTCTTCCTCTCTTACGTTTTTCTTTCAAAGCTAGAAATAGAAATAGTCATTGGATTGTGGCAGTTAGGGAACATTTTCGTTTCATTTTCTAAACAAGTTTCTTTTTTTCTAACGGTTGTTGTTTTTTCCCTTGGGAGAGATTGTTTTTAAGTGTTGGAGATTGCAAGTTTTTCGTTTATTTCCTTACTTCTTCATCCTCTTCTTTCTTTGTCTCTATTTCCTCTTCTTTCAAACGTTTTGCAATAACATTTCAAAACAAAATTAGTTATATATATCTCGAGAATTTGTTGAATTGAGGTAATAATATACATCATTTTACTTACTTCGAGATTTATGAACGGTATTTTTAAATCATTTGAAAACCTTTATAGTTTCCCACATCTAGACAAAAAATCAAACTATGAACTTTTAAAATCGGGGAAAAGTATATACTTCACACGAAGTTTATGAAAGACTCTTTCAACATGATATATTTTTTGAAAAAAGTGAAGTGCTAATGATTTTTTGTTGTGTGTAGTTTGCGGTATGACTTCTTATGATTTTGTAGATTTTGACACCCATAAATGATACGTATTAGGCATTATAAAAAACAAGGGTACATTTTTTTCTTATGTTATTCTTTAATAACATAAGAAAAAAATTTACCCTTGTGTTTCATAATACCTAATACGTATCATTTTGATTACCCAACCTACAAGTTCCAAGCAAACCACTCAACAGTATTTATGTCAACGTACCAATGAAAATTCGCCGACCTGGATGGCCGAGGTGGCTAAGAGCGAGTACCGACTCAGCGCTTCGGTGCCTTGGGCATGGCTGTTTGTCCCTTGACTTCGTGTGTGTGTTGTCGCGGAGGGCCTCGCGTTCTGCTGACCCCAGATCAGAGGAGCCCGCTAGTGTTTGTCTAGTGTATGGTTGAATATGCGTCCCTTCGGGACGTAAAGGGCAACCGGCTGTCGGCTGGATACAAGCCCTAGGAAAAAAACCTTTCCATTCTAGCCCTCGCAGTTTAGCTTATTGGTCAGTGGGCTCGCTTTCCACAACGCGACCCCGGGCTCGATTCCCGGTCGGGCAAGATTATAAAGTGCGTTTTCCTTGCAATGTCCCAGTATATGTTGCTGGGTGACGATGCGAAAACTCACTTGAGGTCTCTTCTCACTCAGGTTGAGAAGATCAGAATGCGGCGAGAGGATGTCTTCATGCTAACCACCCGTACCCCTTAACCCATGGCAGCGAGACCGGGTTGCTACATGGCCATGTGTCTCGCCAAGGACAGACTGAGACAGACAGACCTTCCCATTCTGCATGCCACCTATTATGTACCCCTATTGTATGAATCGGAACAGGAAAAGCAAAATCACTGTCGCCGGCAAGCGGCTAGCGCGGTGGGCGAGGCCCTCGCAAAGGTTAGCCTCTTCCATTTGCGTGTTTGTGAACGAAACAGGGACGTACATAAATAATATTACACCAGCTTATATATTCCCCAATTGTTCAAGCTTATGGTACATTTCGCATAAGCCGTTTATGCGGAGCTAATCACGGGGTGTCCGGTGGCGGGTAGCGGGCGGCGGGGGCAGGCGCGGCAGGCGCGGCGGCGAGCACCAGGGTTGGGGCGGGGAAGGGACGACAATGGGAACGGGGACGTGGGCGGGGACATGGATGAGGATGAGTTGGGGTGAGACGAGGACGAGAGGCGGGGATAAGGACCGGGACGGGCAGGGATGGTGACGGGGACGAGTGGGAGGTTGAGGACGGGCCGGGGTGAGGTTGGGGTGGGGGGGGGCGGAGGGTGACAGCTGGCCCCAGCCGCGCTGCTGGGCTCGCGCCAGCAACCCTGAGCTGCTGCAAGCGCCGCCCGCCAACCGCTGGTAATTGGCCGGCGGACTTTCCGATAGCTGCATATGTCTCCTCCACCTTCGGCAATTGCCCCCAATGCTCTTGTAATTACAGGGAATGGGAAATCAAGGGAACGACGGGAACTAAAAGTATACTAACATGATGACGCCAATCACTGTTTGCCCCGCTTTCGCCGAATGTTCAACAATACTTTCATTCATCCACATGAACTAAACGTTGAATGTTATTTAAAGTTCTCCCACCATAGCTGAACGAAATTGGAATCGTGATCGTTATGGCATAAAAATTATTACCGACAAAATGATTACCTGTAAATGATAAAAAAGTTAGAAACAAATTTGATAGGTGTTAACTCCTCGGAATTCAAAAAAAGGATGCGTTTTCATCCCCTTAGTCCGAAAAATGCATTTTTTATTTGAAATTGTGAACAGCTAATCGGTATAGCGAGGAAGAAGTTGTATTTTGAAGTAGTTTAAACCTATACGTCTATGAAATATTTCGGAAATGCGTTGGAGCAACACAGTGATAACTCTCAATCCTTGTATTTTTGTAAGCCAAAGAAAAAAATATATGAGAGCAGAAATTGGGGCCATGAATATAGGTGGGTTAAAAAGCGTGTTCGCAAATTAAATACCTTGGTGTACAATATTTGAAACGAAGGCAAGTTGTAAGCCACATGGTAAGACATGACAAGACACATGGTTCGTAAGTCGAAAATATCAAACTCGAAAGGTTATCTAGGAAACAAATGGAATAAGGACAAAGCGAAAAAAATAATGCAAATATAAGGATGTATAAGAACATTTTCTAGGAATTACAGTTTTGAGTGGGTGGATCGTCATGGCAATGAATCAAAAAATAACGAAAAATAGCAAGTTTCGAAATTATGCATTTTAAAGGAACTGTTGTACATGTAACCTAATTAGTGTGTAAAAACGTGGATGTAAAACCGGATGTGAGGGTCCAAAAACTTTCATAAGATAGGATCGAAAAGAATAGATTGGTGTAGTATGATTCCATTGAAAGTATAATCACCATCCAAAACAGTGAAAAGATTGAAAAATAACTTATAAAGGAAGCCATGAAAATCAAACATTTAAATGAAGATATCCATGGCCTGGTTCGCTCCCCTCATGATCGTGCTCCACATGCGAGAAACAGCGAATATTGTAGAAGACCTGCTAGGTAGGAAGAATAAAACATTGATAGCATTCATAAAAATGAAAGCATTGAAATCATGAATGAAAAATATTTGTTATTCAGTGTGTTTCCTAATCCTATGAGGAATTTCTAGCTGACCTAAGATTATAGAGAACAGCAAATTACATATGAATACACACGTGTAAAGATCTCGGAGGACTGTTTTTAGCTGTGATCAGCATCGTTGCTTCTCCAGAATTGTTGATCAAAAAGGCCGTAGATTTCGAGTACGTACGGTGGCGGAACTTCGATACTAAACAGAAAGGAAGGTGAAATCCACCCACTGCATTTAAGGAGAATTTTGGCAGACTGGTGATCTTGTAGGTATTTTTTATGGTTTCTCCGATCAATACCAACATAATTTCACAGCAGTCAGACCACGGACCGTGCTCGAACTTTTCTTCCTCATCCTCTCTCCCCTTTTGGTGCCGTGCCCCGCTGGATGGATGTACCTGCGGAAGAAAAATGCAGCTAGTTGAAGTGGTGGTCGGCGTCGGATCTCATGTTCTGGCGGAACAGAAACTCCGCCACCTCCCAGAATGTATTATACACTACACTTAAGGAACAAATAAACCTAGTAGCTGCCGCACCCGGTCTCAATTCTTGTTGGCTCACTAACTTACTCGTAGGATAGTTCGAGAATCCTGTCAATGATCTAATACGAGAAGGGAAGAGAGGCTGCGTGCATGGTCTAATACATTACACGGGCATCCAAACTGACCCTGCCTACTGTCGGATCGGATTAAGGAAGCCACCCAAACTACGCATCCGTTGAAGCAGCATTCTCTAATTATTTACTTCTTAATTTGCTTTTAATATCTAGAATTGCTTCTTTAACTCAGCATTGAATCAGTAATTTATGTCCAGTTTAAGAATTGTCGTGTGGGCTGGAACCTAGCTACTCCTATCTAAAAACGCTACTTCAACAATTCATATTATTGAATAAATATGGGATCTTCCTCAGAGCGAAATGTTGCGAGGAAGATCGCAGAATTGCGGCCGAAACGTGGGCACCTGTGCCTATAACGCGGCGTCTTCCGGACAGCCGAGTATTTGTTGACTCTGGCCGCGGAAACCTCCGCTCTCAAGTTATATTCATTTGTCATAACACTTAAAGTGTAGAAAAATAGAGTAGCTTTTGAAAACAAATACTTTTCCTTTAAGATACCCGAAATTTATTTCTGTCATATTTTATGGGATGGTTCATAAATCGATATGTGATCGAATATATTATCTTCATCCAATATTTATGCTTTCCTTTATTTACTGATCTTCATTTTCTCTTGTTATTGGTTGCCTGGAAACACGAAGATGTATTGGTATCTAATGACAAAAAATGTATGCACAATCTTATGGAATATGTCATATTTGTATTATATTAATTTTCTTTATTACTCCCCGTGGAACTCTCCGTTGGAATGTTCTTTATTTCAGTTATGAAAGACTCATATAACATTGAAATTAAACCAAGGCGATCCGAAGAATTACTTGAAGATTTGTCATTACTCTAGGGAAATTAACACGAAAACACGTTTTTCGCAACATACACTTCCGATTTACAGTCATATTAACAATGGCGCTTCTCACTGCTATAATACTTTTCCTAGCTATGGAAACATCACCCTGCCGTAATGCATTGATAGGTACGTGTTAGTGTAAGTTCTTTGGAGAAGGTAACAGAGTATTTGCATGGCTGTTAAACATGAATGAATCTTACTCGAGCGCTTGGTTTGCGAGAAGGAGGTGCCCTGTTTGTTGCGTTTACTGAAGCTGCGAAATGAAACACTAGAGAACATCGGAGTCTGCCTGCTCAATTTCGGAGAGATATAATTAGCAGAGAATATACGTTTCTCATTCAAAGTAAACTTACAAATTATATGAGTTGACTTTCCGAGTTTCGCACGTGCAACAACTCGCTCCTTCTCTGGCGGATTGAGTTGTATTTAAGTTTCTCTTCACATTATTTCAGGTTTTGATTGCACCTCAGAGAAAATTGTCTGTCAGAACGTCAACGTATTCTGTATAAGTTTGACATTCCTCTGCTATACAAGCAAGAACCAAGTCTGTACGTCACCTTATCGACGCATTATTGAATGCTCATGTTATTCTGTTGTTAATAATTATTAATAGCATAAATGATTTTGTAATCTCTCAGAAGTGTTTCAAAGACAAAATCGCTACATACCTGGACTGAGAATCGGCTCCAAAATATTAAATAAATTTGAAATTTCTAACGAGCACAAGAAATACATTTTATTTTTACTGATATGTTATTGTTATTGCCTTGGATTCCGAACTTCATATACACCATAACGTTCTTGGATCGAGAAGTTCGTGGTTATGAAGCAAATATGAAAACAGAGGAATAATGCTACATCTTCTCTTATGGAGGGAATTATGAATCGGAATTATGGGAGGGATATATGAAAAGACAAACTCAGTCAAGTTCGCAATTAGTTAATTAGTAAATAAGTAAATCTGAGTAATTAAAATTAGGAAAAAAATCTCATATGTGCCACGGGCGTTAACTAGTTGTAATGATCGAGCGGAGCGGCGACAAAAATTCCGAGGGCGTTGGGCCTCGCCGCTCGATCATTAGAACTCTTATAACTCTCTTGGTACATAAATAGCTATTAACATGTAAACTGATTATCGAACACACATTAGGATGTATATTTCTGTGATATGAAATCATGCAAATCTTTATTTTGTTCAATGCCTTTAATGCTTAGTGAAGAGGTTGTAATTTTATGGTTTACTACAGGTATATCTATTCCAAAGACTCGGTATGTATTAGTAATTATACAGTTTTTTGTGCAGAAAAACAAAAAAAATGAAGATAATTTACTTGTTTTGCAATACTGTTAAAATAACCCCATATATTAGTTTTTAAAGGAGTATTAATCTAATAATATGCATTCTGTTACTGCAATAAAATTACATTGTCTTCTGTAGATATTCTTTCAATTAAGTATATCCCATAGCATATTAATTCACCTAAACAGAACGTCTCTCAATAATATTGCACGCTTCTTTTCCTAACGTAGTGCGGAATCTCATGAGCGGGGAGTAATAACCGAGCAAATCCTTTTGACAACAAAGTACGATCGCTTGCTCAATCCTCGCGTAAGTACGCGCATTACAGGCCCGGATCGCTGGTAAATGAAGTCCCTCGGGGCGGGCAATGCGCACGTAACTGCCCCACGTGTTAAAAAATCTTCGGCTGCCCTTTGAGGCCGCTCTATCGATACGGCGCGCCGCACGTTCCACTGCCTCGGCGCACCATCGATCCTGCTTTGGGCGGCGGGGTGGAGGGGGCACGGGAGGGGTGGAGGCGGGCGTGAGCGGGAGCGCCAAACAGGTGGTGAGAGGGGAGCGTAAGAGCCGAGCGCGAAGGGTGGAGCGGAGCGGGAGAGGAAGCGGGTGGTGACGGCGGAGAGGCCGTGAAGGGAAGCAAGACTCGACGTGAATGAGGGCGGGTAGCGGGAAAGAGAGGCTAGCGTTAGAGAAGACCGTGAGATAAATGGAGGAAAAGGCGCTTGGTGGGTGGTGAGAGGGAAGCGTAAAAACCGAGTACGAAGGTCGGTGTAGGAGTGGGAGAGGAAGCGGGAGTGACGGCGGAGAGGTCGTGAAGAGAAGACTCGACCTGGATGAACGCTGGTGGCCGGTAAGGGGGATAACTTGAGAATCGTGAGAGAGACATGTGGCCGTCAAGAAGACCATGAGACAGATGGAAGGAATGACGGTTGCAAAATGGAGAGGTAGAAAAATAAGGAACGATGTACTAAAGAGAGACGACAAAATACATGGAGCAAGGGGAGGTTAGGCAGTGGAAAGAAGTGTAGGTTTTCAGGTTTCCGCAGAACGCACAAATACTTGAATCGAAGAGGTAGGGATGAGAGACAGCTCCGAATGAAGGTGTGGCCGTATACGTGGTGGTCAGGGCTAGGTAAAAGAAAAAAGGACGAGCGAGCGAGAAAAGAGCCACGTCACAAATGAAGGTCGAGCGAACCTCCCGAGTGGGAGTGGAGACGGAACCAGCGCTCCAACAAAGGGCGTCAGGGGACACACGGACCGTCGTGACACAAAGAGCGACAGGTGCTGTGGCGTTCGCGGGGCGAAGGAAGAAAGCGAGCGAGTGCCAGCGGCGGATGCCGGTGGAGCGACGAGGAGGCGTCGTCGGGGCGGGCGGCGATGGCAACGGCAAACCGGCAACGGGGGGAGCGGGAGTTGGGGCGCGCAGATAATTGGAACGCAAGGGGCAATCAGGTGAACATGGTGGCGGCAACGGTAGGGGCGCAGGTGGCGAGGCTGTGACCGTGTTCAGTTGCCTCCGCCCGGCACTCGTGTTCTACACATTCCGTTCCGCCCGCTTTCTCCCCGGCGGAGCGGTCTCCTTTCTTTCGGATTCGCTAATTGGTGGGCCTAATGAAGCTATCATAGGAATACCTTTTTCTGCCCCGGATGGTACTGCACTCGTCAAAAATTTCCGATGAACACTTGTCGTGCAGATGTTTTGTCTTCCAAGAAGAGAAACACGATGTGCAGTATTAAAAATACAGTTTGTCATGTTTTATCTAATTTCGACATTGCAGAATGATAGTGAAAAAATGTTTGTAGACTAGAATAAAATGTAATAGAGAAACATCAAGCACTTTCAGAAAAGTTGTTAAAATATATCAATAATGCGAAATTATGATGATAAACATGCCTGCTTTTCATTTGTGACCGTAGTTCGAATTCCTGTCCATTTCCTTTTAACAACAAAAGGGCGGTCGTTTTCGTCCGGAATAGTCAAATTCGCTTGTCTGAGTTTACAACGCAAAATACTACAATCTCAACCCACAAATTATACTCAAAGTGTTCCAGCGCTCGTGAATTGTACTATCCATGCACTTCTCTTTTCCATAACTAATTCTAATTTTACAAGGCTAAATATAGCTCTAACAAGTATTCTATTTCAGCTGCTAGGTCAATGACCCAAACGCAACCCTAATGACTCTTACACAAAGGTAGCTGAAATAAGAGTTTGAAATGTATTTTTGGGGGACAGACTTCCCTTGGAAGTTGTACAGAAGTTCCCTTGCGGTCGCAGAGGTCTGATATTTCTTCTTTTTTGTGCTAGAGAATTGGCGATTGCGCTGCCATAGCGACGGCTATCTTTGGCTCGGAGCTTCGTGAAAGGGGAGGCGCGGCAGTCGGAGGTTGCGAATTCAGGCCGCCATTCCCCACAATCTTGTTTACGTCACAAATTTGGAGGAGCACTATATCTCTTGATTCGTTTTCGTCGTTTTCCTAAGTCGTAGCCCATTTTGTCTTACCGTCTTTTTTATCTTTACGTAAAATGTCACGAGTTCTTATGAGATCTGGCTTAATGAGGTAAAGACTTTCTTCCTTTCCACAGGGCAAATTGAGGGAGGTACTGCGAATACGAAAGGTTCCCGGAGTTCTATATTGTGTAGACAGATGTGAAAGCATGATGGATTCTAGAAGGGAGAGAAGGAGATGGCATTTCAGAGGGAAAGAATAATTTGCACACTTAATCTTTACATTAAATTCCAGTAGTTCTCAAGTATCAAAAACCATCTTTCTATCGTTGTCAACGTTGTTGAGAAACAACAGAAAGATATCGGAATTTATACTTAATCTTTACAAATATAAATTATATCTGTGACAGTGGTGGAAAACGCATCTATGTAAGCACCCCGCTTGTTTCCATGATATTGTTTATTATGAATGGAATAAGGCCGTAAGAAAATAATTAACTAGTGGTGCTACAACAATACATTCTTTCTCGCGTTATTTGCAACGTTTACAATTTTCGAAAATTTTAAGAGTTCAACCAAAAATTAGTCTTGCAACATTCTTTTAAATTTTCCTTGTTCGATTCATGAAACAAATAAAGAAAAAATAGTAATAGGTTTTGAGAAAATATTTTTATTTATAAATCAATATTATTAATACTTCAAGCAAAAATTACTAGAAAACTACACTTTTTTCTAATAATTATACATGATCACTTTTATTGATCTGATTTTTTAGGACAGATTTCATTTAAAACAAAATCTGTCATAAATATTTTACTTTTGCAATGTTAACTTTTTGTAACTTTGCAGAATTTGTAGAGTTCACCGTAAATAGGAATTGCACCAATTTTTACCGTCTTTTGATACGATAAGAAAATTTGAAGAATTTAGAGCCCTTTTTTAATTTTTTTAATTGCCTTTCCTTCAGGCAATATTACGCGAAAACTACTCATAGTTTCGAAAAGTTGTACATGGCTTTATTTTAAGATCTGTCTTTCAAGGCCCGACTTTAATAAGGGAAAAATGTCTATCGTCATTATTCAAGTTATAGGAAGATGTCGAAATACATTTTGAACCTTTGCAATTTTCGAAAAAACAGGGACTTCAATGAAATCAAGGCTCGCGCCATTATCTTACGTATCATTACGCTTAACGAAAACAAAGTTTAATTTTAAAAAATTGGAGACAGTTTTGAGAAAATTTTGTAAATGTAATTGAAGCAACCACTAAAAAGCAAAGTACCCGTTTCGAACTTACAGTCTTGAGTGCTTTTAAATCGATGGTGCATTATCAAATTTGGAGAAAATCGTCTTAGCTGTTGAGTCACTAGCGTTGACCACACAAACGGATGGACAGACGTTACCGGGGTCCGGCAATAAGCGAATAGATGTAGAAAAACATCGTTTTGCAGCGCACGATTACAATAGGTTTTCTTCTTATGACCTGAGGCGAAGATGTAAAAACAAACATAAAAATTAATAATTTATATTGCTTATTTCAAATGCGCTCAGCAAGTGAAAGAATACTTTGCAGCCTTCTGCCAGAATTTATTTAAATATGTACTTCTATGTAAACAGAGATGACCCACCAGGCTCCTCGTATCAGAGACGGAAACTTTGGGACGTCGTCTTCACAAAGGAGGGGGCGCCCTGGCGACTAAATGGTGGGTTCTCTTACATCAGAGATGTGGAACTTGGGCATTCTCTTAAGCGATCCGTTCACCCAAATTATAATGATAACTATGAGCCTTTAATGAATACAGAAAATTCGGAATATTGATCGATATCCATCTGATTCTTGTTTCGTAACAAAAATATTCAAACTTTAGACTCACAGGAAACAACAAAAACAGTTTTTTTAATGTCTTAGGTGTATAGAATATTGGAAAGTTCGTTTATCTTGTATTTTTATCTTCTGAAGTTATTAAATTAATCGTTTCTTCTTTGCACTTTGATCCATTTGACATACTTACACTTAATTACACGCAATGTGGAGCACAAAGAAGATTAATAATCAATTTACCAACCGGTAAACAATAAATTCTTAGAAAATAATGCATGGACATTCATCAGTTTCTCATCAAATATTGGGACTCTCATCGGTTTTTCTTCTTCCCATATATTTTGTATTGTGAATCTATCTGGATTTTTCCTTTTTTATGTGTTTCTGATTATATCAAAAAAACTTCGTGTATTGATCTAGCAGATGATCATAATCTAGAATTCACAAAAAATTGAACTTTCATCCTTATTCCCCTATGACAATCGAGCTCAAACATTTTTGCAAGGGTTCAACTAGTAATATAATATTACCTATCAGTAACAAATAATACGGGAAAGAATGTTCTTAGTTTGCTGTTTGAAGAACGGTTATTGGGAAATGAAGTAGCGCACATACAAAGAATAGGATCCAAAACCGCCTTACGTAGCACTGTTCAAAGACAGGCAAGACTGAAACTGGAAAAAAGCTGACATGTTGAAAAATGTTTAAGAAAATTAATATCATTTTGCCCATGTTAGTAATTGCAAAGTAGGTTGTCGAAATTGCAGATTAGTTTTTATTGCCTCACGACAGTGTTTCTAATTGAGTGCCCTGTGCGAAATGTTGCGTACTCATAGAAAGAAAGTTTAGTTTTCCCAAATAAAAGTTCGGCAGACAAACAGCAGCGACTGTAAGTCAGCTTTAACGATACCGCTTTAAAGTGCACACGTCAGTCAACATCAGACAATAATAAGAATAAACTTATTTTTTATGTCGCGTGTACAATTTTCATTTTCAGCAATATGAATTCTTTTCGTTTAAGAAAAAAACAACATAGGATATTTTGTTTTGCTTCTTGCCTGTTCCCGATGTGAAGACCACTGCTCTCAGTAGCCAGCTGACGTCTAAACAACAGGTTTGCGTGAACCCAACCAAACAATATTACGAAGCGGAAATCGGGCAAGGTATAGAATTAGAATCAGGAAAGGTATATGGATACTTTAGCCTATCATTAGGACGAAATGTAAAGATCGCGTACATTTTAAGTCCACAATGTAGCCAACATATGCCATTATATTGAAATAGGAATGAGAGAATTTTGCTATTCCACAAATTCATTACAATCGTAATACTGTTTAACCATAATTGAAAACAGAAATAAACCTTAAAAGACAATGGTAGTACATTCTAACGAGATAAGGATAGCAATAATTAATTTCAATGTAATTTCAGCTATTGAAATCCGGGTGCATTCAAAAACATGTGGGAACATAGCAAGTGCAATCATGGATTTATACAGAGTGTGTAGTCACAATCTCCGATATTGCAGAATAATTTTGGCACATTTCTAAACGCAAATGTATGGTTTATAATAATAATAACACATACAGAATAAAATAAATATAGTGAATAATTACGTATACAATCCAATAATTGTAATAAATATGAAAAATACAATTATTAAACGTATTTTCCTTAATAGACATATTAAACTCATGAAAGTTGAGAGAGTTGTCAAATACTTTCACTCCAAGAGAACAGGAAAAGTAATTCAATGGGTTAATGAAGTACATAACGACGACTTGCAAACATGTGACAATAAGAAATAAAATATAGAAAACAGAAAGGGTTTAAAGACAAAATTTCTGGAGAAAAGAATCTGTCAGTTGAGAAATCCGAAAAAAACATTTAGAACATTCACAGAGAAAGAACATGCTAAGGCGAGGCAAGGAATAAAATAATATTGGCGAAAGAGGACTAAAACGAGTAAGGAAGAAGGAATAAAAAAGAAAGAAGGAAGTAAACGGTGAAGTTGTGTAACTGCAGCCTGTAGCATTCTGGAACGAACGAAAACAATAGTTTATTTCGTGCACGTTTTTACCACGGGAGGTGGCGGTTTTCTTCTCCCGCTGGATAGTGAGATCCGACGGCGACCTGCACGTCGGTTTGCGATGTTTTACCAGTCCAGTTATCTCCCACTAGAGGAGCACCACCCTCGCCGGGACAAGTTTCGAGCTCCCAATTAGTCTCCCGATGGTAATGTGCGTGTGGTAATGTAATACATGTATGTGTAAGTATGTGAATGTAAGGGGTGAGGATATAACAAAAAAAGGGAGGAAGTACGCGCCTGGTCCGTGGCGTCTTTGATACTGCTCCGGCATTCACCTAGAGCTGATCAGAGAAACCTTCCGATCAAAGCAACCGGTCTCTAGAATTCTCCTCCAGCCAGCAATGAATTTGACCTAGCTATCTAGCTAGTGTCGAAAATCGTGCCACCGTCGAGACTCGAACCTTAGGACCTCCCGGTGAGAGGCACTGTAGTGACATCAATTGAAGTCCTGAGCCACCTCAGTCGAACCACCACGACGAAAACAATAGTAAACATTCGTGTTCACATGCGTATCACGAATGTAGGCAAATATCAACAGACGTCAGCTTGTGGAAAGAAATCGTAAAGCTCTCTCGCTATTTGCATACCGCCGAACGTAAACCAAGTTTGCTTATTAGTCGACGAGCGCTTTTGCATGGGCGCACGCGGTCTCTTTCGCTCTTTCCGGTCCATTGTTTGGTTGGCATTGGTAGAGCCCCAGCGACTGCCATCTTCCAACGGGGCAGCGCGGTTGTCGGGAGTTGTTCCCAAGTGCCCTTACCGCAGGACTTCTCTCCCGCCCCGCTCCGACCCCGCGCGACTCTCCTCGGCGACTTATTATTAATTACGCACCTAATGAGCAGCCGCGCGCTCGCGTGTGAAGCCGCTCTTCCGGGAACTTTATTTCCATTCTCTCCCTTGTTTGTTGTTTTTTCGCGGCGCTGTGCCGCACGTCGCTTGTTTTATTTGTCTCCGGGCAGCGCGTCAGCGGATTACGTGAAGGGTTGGGAATTCGATAGGAAAAGTTGGCTGTTACAACGGTTCGTCGGCGGTGATGGTGGTGGCGGTACAGGAGTCCTGGAAAACTGATCAACAGCCGTCATTCAAAATTGATCACGCTGTGTATTCGCTGCTTTCATGATGGTTCCTGAACCCAAGGATTGCGTTAGGGAATGTAGACTAAAGAATTAACGTGTGTTTAGAGAGAGGGGGAGGGAGAGGAAGGGAGGGAGAGAGAGAGAGAGAGACAGAGAGAGAGAGAGAGAGAGAGAGAGAGAGAGAGAGAGAGAGAGAGAGTGGGGATAAAAGTCGTCAGGATGTCTAATATCCCAGTTTTCTTTTTAGAGGTTTGAATGGGAGTTTTGGATATTTCAAACGTATACAAACTGGGAGTATGATTGAATGGGAGTTTTGGATATTTCAAACGTATACAAACTGGGAGTATGATTGCGGGGCCTTACAAGATACACATAAAACGTGCATTTAATCTCTGTTTCGAGATGAGTGACTGTGTGTTCATAAAGATAGCGTAGTACATGTTTACACGAACTTGTGAATTAAAAATCCAATAAAAAATTAAAATCCAGCCACCAGCTTCTCGCAAAGACCAGAGGTAACGTTGACAAGAGGTACTTTTAGTACCAAAGTACCTGATGATTAAAAATGAAATATTGTGTTGCGTTTTGTAATTTTGATAAATAGTCCATGAGCGTTAAATCCAGTATTAAAAAAACAACTTGCACGCAGAGACTAGAAAATTATTTCAAACGATAAGATTTTATCTGATTAATTTGCTCCTGTCGAGGGGAATAGGTTTTTAAATATCTCCCGTGATTAATCATAACGCTATATCGTACATATCCACAAATCATACATCGACCATAATGTAAAAGTCACATCTTATAACACCTTTATATGAGTTTTTCTTATACAATCAATGATTGCTACTTCCCTCCTACTCTCGAATTTCGATTCAATTCAGGATATTGTAGTACCCGTTTGCGGTGAGGAAAAGCCACGAGACGAATGCATACGCATACATTCGCACGCAGTGCAGGTGTGGGATTGTGTACACAGGCGGGTCGCTTGCTTCTCTCTCACTCCAGGCCCCGCTCCATCGCTGAAACTCCCGCCTGCCCCACCCCCCGCCCCGGCACTAGCCGTCGCCCACTCCACTATCTCCCATCCTGTCCGTTCGCTCGCTCTTGTCGTCGTATGGGCTAAACTACCCTGCCATCCCGGATGCCGTATCTCTGCGACTGTGGACGCTGCTCTAGCTGTCTCATTTCGTCCCGTCGCCGCTGCAGATTCCAACTCATCTCCTGTTCACCGCTGTCGTCTGTGATCTCTTGCGATATCTCCTCTCGCGTTGTGTCCTCTCGCGTTGTGTCCTCTCGCGTTGTGTCCTCTCGCGTTGTGTCCTCTCGCGTTGTGTCCTCTCGCGTTGTGTCCTCTCGCGTTGTGTCCTCTCGCGTTGTGTCCTCTCGCGTTGTGTCCTCTCGCGTTGTGTCCTCTCGCGTTGTCTCCGGTCGCGTTGTCTCCGCTCGCGTTGTCTCCGCTCGCGTTGTCTCCGCTCGCGTTGTCTTCGCTCGCGTTGTCTCCGCTCGCGTTGTCTCCGCTCGCGTTGTCTCCGCTCGCGTTGTCTCCGCTCGCGTTGTCTCCGCTCGCGTTGTCTCCGCTCGCGTTGTCTCCGCTCGCGTTGTCTCCGCTCGCGTTGTCTCCGCTCGCGTTGTCTCCGCTCGCGTTGTCTCCGCTCGCGTTGTCTCCGCTCGCGTTGTCTCTTCTCACGTTGTCTCTTCTCACGTTCTCTCCTCTCGCGACTTTTCCTTCCCTTTCCTATCCTGACCCCTTCTTTATACACACTTTCTTTGACATGTACTACACAAGTACCGCACAAGTCGGGTGACCAGTCTGGAGCTTAGTAGTTTCCCGACTGGGGAGGAGTCCCGCTGGTGGAGATACCGGGTTGCGCAAATCCCTGCAAGCCGACGTGAAGGCCGGCACCAGATATCGGCATCCAGCGGGGAATGATCACTACTATGATAAAAAACGTGTACTACACTTACGGACTAACAACCATAGCATTCTACGCGTCCGAAAGCATGAAATGATCAATCAATAGACTCGATCTCGCTCCTCATTCACAATTCTGCCTGCATTCTATATTCACTGGTGTTCCTCACCCTACCCATTTTCCCGTTTCGCTGCTCCTGTGTTCTGCATCTCCGAGCCTTCTCCTCTTCCAGTCCCCACCGTCTTTCCTCCCGCCGCGCCAGGCCGGGCCAGGCCGCAGGGACCGGCCGTGTCCCGGCCGGCGAGCGTCGCGTCGACGCGCCGACGTGCGACGTGGGACGTGAGCCCGGTCCGCAAGGACGCCTTATACGCGGGGCGCGTGTGTGTTCAGAGCTTTGGGCGGATAATCCGCGCACGAGCGCTTCCCCCGACTCCGCCCCCTTCTGCCCGTTCCGCGCCCCTCTCCTTCCCCAGTGTCTGCATTACCCACCCTTCGCGAACGCCCCTTCCTCGCGCTGCCCATCCTCCGGTCGCGTCGTCGTCAACGCGGTCGCTTTCCGTACCATGACCCTATCACCACTCGATTTTGTCCCCTGACTCTAGCCTCGCCGGTTCATACTCGGTCACGGTGCGCTCTATTCTCATTTTCATCCAATCCCCCACTAGCTCACCAACAACCGGTTATCAGCTCATATATTCATCCATTCATTCATTAGTTTATTAATTTCCTAACTCTCTGCAATACCGCATAGCTGTACCTTACGCATCTTTTCCTTTTCTTTTTCATTGCACCCGAAGATAAATTTGCTACATTTATATACATTGTATATTAAATATTGTTTGTGTGAATTATCTTTCTTAATCACACATTTCGTTATTTTCCTTATTCCCTGTTCCTGCATTAGTTCTTCAGCACTGTTTTCTTCTAGTATTTTTGTCGATTCAATATTAACATAGGTGCTCAGTTAGAAACTCCGTGTTGAACGCCACGCACTTATGGTTGCCCTCCACCCATCCCCTGGTCGTACCGGCCGTTGTCTCCCCTTCCAACGAAATAGGTCGCGTAGCCTCCAGCGGCGCCTGCAGCTAAGAACCTATCTTCCGCGCTCCTCCCCCTCCCATTCCGTTGTGCTTATCCCCATCCTCCGAGCCCTTTGCCGCATGCTCTGCTCGCGCCTAGTTCAGGCGGCGCTTCTCTGCCCAGTCTCCACCCCCGCATTCGCATCGCCTCCAGCACCGCCCCGGCCGGCCAGCGCCCCGCCCCCCTCGCCCCACGCCCCGGGCGCCCCTCAACGCACGCCGTGACCTATCGGTCGGCCGCTCCTCGCCCTCCTTCCCGCAACGCCCGCCGTTCCTCCACCCCCGTGTGCTGTCCGCCGCTCCCAGCCCCGCCCCCAGCCCCGCCCCCAGCCCCGCCTCCGGCCTCGTTTCTGCCCATCCCCCACGCTCACCAACTCCCGCCCCCTCCCGCGCCCATGCCCCGGCTGGGCCGCACGGTGCCCGGGCGCGCGCTGCTGGGATGCAAATAGCGGCCGCGCTGTGCCGGACCGGCGCGTTTGCGTTGCTCCGGATTTTCCGGGCGGCTGCTGCCCCGTCCGTTCCAGGGCGCTGAATCTTTGACAGTTGGGCTGACGGCCAGGAGGAAGCGGCGCCTCGCACTTCCCGGCGACGGCTAGCAAATTATAGAGTTAAGGGCGGTGTCAAGCGCACGCCCTCTGCCGCAAGGCGCAGCTCGGCAAAGAAGCTAGAAAACACGATAGGGCCGGAGGGTCTCGTTTAGAAAATCTGCAGGATGAAATTCAGGACTTAGGCGCTCGAGGGGGATAACCCCTTCTTGAATGAAAGAGCGAGTGTGTTACTTTACGCGTTTCCATTATACATATTTAACCACGTAGACAGAAATGCCATTAGAAAAAAATGTTCCTGTTATGAACACTCGCTATTTTATCAGATGAAAATGTTTTGCTGGAGAGAATGCGTAGCTTTGAAAATTACGATTATCTAGGTACTTAACATTTTTTTGTTTATGTAATATTATTTGAAAAACAGTAAGAATACTCTTCGTTTTATTATTATTATTATTATTATTATTATTATTATTATTATTATTATTATTGACATTTTAACAGGGAAATTCTTATGAGAAAAAAAATGAAAAATTTTATAAATAAATTATAATGAATAAATTATAGAAACGTTTTGGTATTAAAATAATTATTTTGTATTTACAAACTACGATTAACATGAGCAGAAATGTAGAACTTGTTCCCATTTATCGGAACGTAGGTCGGTCCCTTCTCTTAAAACTCCTCTAAGACGTAGCGTAAAACATGTATATCTTCAAAGAGGGAAATCACATTTCTCAAGCCTCTCCGCCGTGTCTTCGAGTGCTGAGTCTCAAGACGTCTGCGAGGGAATGAAGTACTCGCTAAATGCGGCGCCGTATCTCTTTGCAGCGCCGCCTCTGAAGCGCAATGCATGTTTGAGCAGCCACCACGGGGCCGAAGGGGGCGCGTTTCCACGTGTCGCAGTCGCTCCTGCCGTCAAGAGGCGGAACGCAATAATCCGAAGCGGAGGAGACGCCGCGCCGGCTTCGACGTGCTCCTCTATTCTAGACACGAGGGTAGGGGGGCGGGGGCCCCCGATCCGACGAAGGCTTTCCACGCCACCATCGACCCGGCCCAGGCGACGAGCGGCGACAGTGTCTGCGCGGTTGCCAGTCCGCGCGCGCGGAGCGGAGCGGACCGGAGCGGCGAGGAGCGGCGAGGAGCTGAGCGGAGCGGAGCGGCCGGAGTCGCTGCGACGCCGGGGACCTGTTGAGGACGAGTTCTCCGTGTAGCCAGCCCGTCGCCATCGCCCGGCCTCGAAGCTCCCGCGCCTGAGAACCCGCGCCCTGATTCCAACTGTTGCGTGCTCCAGGACGTTCTTATCGCTCCGTGGGTGTGGCGAGGAAGCTGAGAGGAGGAGGAGGACGTTGCCTTCACGAAGCGTGGTGGCCAGAGTTCCCTGGTGGGACTCGATGCCTCGACCTCCTCGCTGCGCCCCGCCCCCTCGCTGCGCCCCGCTCCTTCTCGCTCCTTCCCGCCTGCCCCGCGCTTTTCTCCTTACTCTCCGGCAAATGCCTTATCTCGAACTAAGCTGTACGCTTTCAGTCGCCTTCCCACTACAAGGCACACAAATCACCGTGCAGTTCGTACCGGCCTCCGATAAGGAAGACTGGTGTTGCGGGTTAATTCCTAGCTCGAAGGGAGAATTCTTACCCTTTGTAGTTTCACGCCACTCGGATGCTTTTGTTTGTTGCTTTGAGGAACTTTTTTTTTTCGGTTTGGAGGTAAAATCCTAAAAATACCGAGTACTCATGTAGACAACACGTAGCATTTCTCAGAAAAAGATCCAATGCTAAGTATCCACGAATGAGTTAATTCGGAAAATTTCTGAAATTTTGAATCCTGACTTCTTTTTCAGAGTTGTCTACATTTAAGAGCAAGTAATTGAAGAGCACTTTATATCAGCGAATACGATTTATATTTCATAATTTGATCATGTGATTGCTATTTCTAAAGCTGACAATATACACTTTCAGCACTAGTATATTATTTGAAATGTAGTTAATATCCATTGTTCCACGGTTTTATAGATCCTATAATTTTAGGGAACATTTGAATGAATTTATACGGAACGTATGTTTTCACTCAAAATATTTTCATCCCTCCTGTTTTACCACGTTCATCATTTGGACATTCATAACATTTAATTTTAGTAGCAGCTGCACCTTCATGATCCATCTATCAAGGGAAATATGCACAATTGAAAAACTCCGAATTACTTCAAAAGTTTTTCAATTGTGCATAGTTTCCAATTTAAAACCGCAGAATTTTTAGAACATCGAAAATAAGTCGTCAAAACTTTATTTGAGAATTCCTACATAAAAAAGAAAAAATGTTGCAACTTCTCTGTGATCTTTAATATCAAACAGAAGGAATTGGGAAGTAAAACGGACTTCGCGCGGTAACACAATGAAAAAGTTTGGAAATGTATAAATCATTAATACCTTTATTTTGTTATTTGCTTGATTTCATTAGAATTTTCATGTTTGCATTCAAGTATTTTCAAATAAAAGTTTCGGTGTACCCCTGCTTGCTCCCATAAGCATGTTGTTCTGCGAGTTTTTAATGTGTCTGCAAATGTCGACTGTTCTTTATTAAACGCCATATAAAAGTCAATTTTTTACAAATATATTATATGTGGACTACATTATACACACATGGACCTGACAGGCGGGGCGGGGCGGGGCGGGGCGGGGCGGGGCGGGGCGGGGCGGGGCGGGGCGGGGCGGGGCGGGGCGGGGCGGGGCAGGGTAGGAGAGGGTAGGAGAGGGTAGGAGAGGGTAGGAGAGGGTAGGAGAGGGTAGGAGAGGGTAGGAGAGGGTAGGAAAGGGTAGGAAAGGGTAGGAAAGGGTAGGAAAGGGTAGGAAAGGGTAGGAAAGGGTAGGAAAGGGTAGGAAAGGGTAGGAAAGGGTAGGAAAGGGTAGGAAAGGGTAGGAAAGGGCAGGAAAGGGCAGGAAAGGGCAGGAAAGGGCAGTGTGGGGCAGGGCAGAGCACTGAAGAGCGGCGCAGGGACAGCGCCTACACCTTCCGCCTCGCGAGGGCGAGCGATGTTCTTGAATCGTGACCGCAGATATCCTGCGCCGCGCGCCGGCTTCTGAATGTGAATGCGCTCCGTCAAGTTGGAGTTTCGCTGTACAGGAGCGGTGGGGTCACGCGACTGCCGACCGGAGGATCTGGTCGATCGCGTTTGAGGCACGAGCAGATGCATTGCACGTGACCGCCGATCGTTCCGGCGGACCACGATTTAAAGTTTCTGTTGGCACGTTTATTTGCAGTTTCAACGCTTTTTATACACCCTGCTAGATTACAGAGATTTACATGTCTTGATGCAAACTCACTATTATTTTAGCGAACCGAAAAGAAAAAGGTCAAAGAGAATAAAAAATGGAATGGTGTTTAGAACTACCCGATGCATATTTTTCGTTGTTGCACACGCTATTCTTGTGTGTGGCGCTACAAATGAAGAGAGCAAAGTATGCATACGCAGATTACATTCACAGAACGTTTTTGACAATTGTGAACAACGAAATAGAATATTTGTAGTAATATTGCTAACGTCCAATTATTAAGAAAAATAGCGCGGTAAAGATATTGATGTACTGGTAGGTGTTTTGTAATTTTTGTATTACAATATCCTGTAAAACATGAATGTCGAATAAATTAAGGAATCTCAAAAATGAACATAAATACCTATATTTAGCTGTCCTTAATTTATATGCATGCCAGTGAAATGCCGATAAAGTATATAATAACAATATTTGGTACATTGAATACTGTAAATATTATTGTAGTTTTCCTAAACTACTAATATAAATTACTTTAACGTTCATGATGATAATCAAAGGTATTTTACCCTGCATGTAACGGATTGCCGACAAGCGTTATGTTCCACAGGGTTTATAAACATTTAGAACGTCTTTTCATTATTCATCACAATTTTCGATAGTTCTTTTACTATTGCTGCGAAATCAGGCTTTTAAAGAACCAACGCAGGAAACGAGAAATTGAAATGTTACCCAGATATCATATTGCGTAATATCGTACGAAATCTATCCTCTACGGAGTCTGTCGCTATACATTTTGAAGGAAACCTATTACTTCTTTCTCAGAGCCCATTATTTCAAGAAAAACGTAAACATTCTAACAAAGTACAAGCTGTACAGCCAATGCCTGAAAGTAGTAAAAACAGAATAGATAGGCATTTTGATGGCAAATACACAATTTATAAATCGTTTAGAAAGTAAGGAAAGTCTTTTTTTCAAATCGGATTAATCATAGAATGTCATTTTATTCAGCTTACTCTAGAAGAAGAGTTAGCCGAAAAGACTGTATGGACGAGAGCATTCTAAAAGACAAAAAGATAATTAAAACTTCACTGAATTCATCATAACAAGTAATAACTAATTCAAACTCAGACTGAACCTCAAACTCAAACTCAAACCACACCCAAAACATTATAATAACTGGCATTAAAACATATTACAATCGCAACCCGAAGAAAAAATGCTTACAACATTGATTAATTGTAAAAATGTGAAATGGAAAATTGTATGTAATAAATAACGTGAAATTTTGTTAAATGGGAATTTAATATAATTTTATAAATAGCATCATGCTCTTTAAAGTCAAAATTCTCCAACTTATAAAATAAAGTTAATTGTAAAGGATGATAAGTGCCAAGCCGATTATCACTCTAAACCATTTTGCATTGAAGACTCAAGATGTATTAAAAGCGAAGGAAAGCAACTTACAAGCGATTGTAAAAAACAAACAACGAAGCCCTACCAAAATGTAGACACCGTGGAAAAGGTCATCGTGCTAATTACTTCTGATGTTTAAAAGCAAAAACACTACAAAAGCTGAAAAAAGTATGAATGGAAAAAGCCACCTATTTAGAAGGTGAGTAATGTAATAAAGCCAAGTAACTGGAAAGAAATAAAAAAGAGCCAATTTTCTCTCGTGAGAAAAATGAAAGTTGCGCAAGCGATGACAAGGAGACAAAGACAATAAGCCCTCTCCGAGAGTTGCTCGTGGTTCTGATACAGAAATGATGAGTGTGTGAATTTGTAACATCTGAAAGTACATAATAAAGTTCCCTTTAGCCAGAAGACTGAAAAAGTATCAAGAGCTGTAACAATCAAATAATCCAATATGAGCTGTAACAATCAAATAAGCTTATGGGAAATCCAAATATGAAGAATAAAGGCAATATATAACAACATGTATTGACAGAAAATTATGTATAGTCTCCTTACCAATGTGCACTACCAGGGGGGCAGCTAAGCTGGTGCAATCGGTGCTTCTCACTGGGGCCTTCGAAATTAAGAGCCTGAATATAAACTTTTACCGATCCTCAATTAAGGTGCACTTACTGTTCAAAAAGTTTTTGCAGGTACCTCGTGGTTAAAAAATCCGTAACAAATTAAAAGTCGCAGAATATTTAATTATTGTTATTCTTTATTGTTGATGTAATTACATGTTAGATAATGACTTAGAAAACACAACAAAGAGATAGTTTTATAAGACTAATAAAAGTGAACATTTAAATGAGACGAATCTGCTTTATATACTAATCTTAATGAAGGGTATCAACTGTTGGTTTTTGTCGAATAAAAGTAATATGAATATCGTTTGAAGATTTCAAAATGAATTTCTGATATCCTTTCGTTCGCTATAAAAGTTGATCATTGGACGTTGAAGTAGAATACTGGAAAAAGAAAATTTAAAAAAATATTAGAATATATTAAGAATGCTTTTCATCATGGGTGTGTCGAAGCAATTTAGCTTCTGGATAATGCATGATGAGCATGCTGAGGAAGAAAAACTCTTTGTTCTAGTGACGTGAGTTTAAATGTATGAGCTTAGTTCATGTTAGTGAGCATGAGAACACTAGAGAATCTGAGGAACACCTAAGTATAAAATTAAGTAGTAACGTACGTTAGCGAAAAATTGATTCTTGGTCGGTAAGTTTAGTTTGTCAGTATACTATATCCATTATTACAGTATTAATTAACGGAGGATTACTCCAGAGAAAGCGCTTAACGCCCAACAAGGGTTAAAGAGACGCGTTACGTAAACAATGACGTAACAAATTTTAAAAAATTAAAGACCTTTCTCTTTGAAAAATAAAATTGAACCTGGCCTTGTTAATAAATTCTACATAGAGATTCTTCATATGACTGACATTTATTTATGGCAGCCAAAACTTCATATAATATTGCTATATTTACGAAAATTGATATTTTTTTAAACTTTGATATACTCCAGAATATTCAATAATTATTATATGTTACTTAATAATAAATTCTTTAATAGCATATTGTACTTCAGCTTCTATTAACGAAACATGCCATGATGATGATAGTGCGTTAGAAAGTGAAATCTTAATTTTCAGAACATAATGAACCTACCATACAAATTAATGACTGTTCAATGAACTAAAAATATCGTTTTGCAAAATTAGTGTCGGTAGAAATATAATAATAATAATAATAATAATAATTATTATTATTATTATTATTATTATTATTATTATTATTATTATTATTATTATTGTTATTATATTTTATCAATATTAAGCTATGAGCGCCTAAATTTTGTTATTATCGTCCATCTTTGTTATCATATGACCTCCACTTCATTTGACCGTGGAACACGATGGTCTCTCTCGCTTCAACCCTCCGACTCCCACCATCTGCCTACCCCCTTTCTCTGCATCTCTGTCTCACCTCTGACCTTCCCGCTATAATTAAAACAAAGTGCTCGCAACGTGCAGTTCCTAAACGCTGGATTCTCCAACAGACGATTCAAAATTGTGCACAACTTACACGTGAATAACGCTCCAGGATTTACGCTTCTCATGCATCAAGCAATTCTATTTTCGCACGTGAAAGTGTACGCGAGACTCATCGTGATCGTTTGTACCTTTCATTTGGAAATTGCACTGAGAAAAGTTGTGTACCTGGGCAACGCGAATAAAACTCGACCTTTTGAGTTTAACGGTTAATCTCCTTCCTCGCTGAATGTACTCTTTGTAAAAAAATCGACATAATAAAAGGGATTGGAAGGATTCTTGTTGTGTATCATGAAAGAGAGATTTTTTACATGGCGGAGTATTACTTCGTAGATATAAAGTATACAATGTTTAAAAACAGAGTCTGCAATGAAAAATGTGTCTGCATTATACATTCTTCTAAATTTTAAAGATTCGTATTTACGAGCTAGAAATATTTACAACATTGTATCTGATACAGCAAAAGCGACGATGAGAAATTACTGAGGTATTTCTAGGTAAATCGAAATAACACTATCGAAATAATTACACATATAATAAACACTATCGAAATAATTACTTTATAGTTCTGCTATTTTCTAGAACATCAATAAAAATGTCTCGCATACCTCTGAGAATTATATTATTCTTTTATTACATTTATTATTACATTTATTCGCCAGAAACGTGCAATGAGTATGAAGAATGCCGAAGTTATACCTGTAATATTTGATAGTAACATACGATTTTAAATGTTTAACTTCAAGTTTTTTTTCATATTTCTAATCAATCTAATAGTTTTTCCTTTAGGCTTATTTTGGATCACGTGGAGAATACCTGTTCCGGCGTAAATGTTTTTGGTCATCAGAATTAATTATATTCAAGAAGAGAGATTTGTCATTACAGTATTTTTTCAGCTAATACTGTCAACCCTAAATTTACACATACACATACAGAAAGTTCACTCCAATGCCGGTATTCGACCCCATTACCTTACCGGGACCTTACTGGTCACTTATTTTTCAAGAATTATTTTGAATACTTTTTAATCAATATGTTTCGTATTTCCTAATTTATTACACATTTAAAGATTTTTTCCTATTTAAGGTAGAATACTTGCAATAAAGGAACATTGATAATAAAATATCATATTGAAATCAAATGCAATAAACAAACTCGAGAAGCATTTCTGATATAGATCTTATATTACGTACTTGACGAAAGATACGCTTTTGACCAATAGGCGATACCGGAATCGGCAATCAGTGACAAGGAAAGACTTAAACTTGTTTTTCCGAATTTTTATATTTTTAAATATTTTATTTACACTTAAAATTCATTTGTTTTGATATCTCTCAAGAGAACTATACCACATAATCTTTCATTTTAATTAGCGTAATGTCACTCTTGCGTCATTGAGATAAAGATTTTTTCAAGAATAAACAAACACACACACAAACACAAAGATTGAGCTGTATTGACATTTGGATATGATTAGGAAGTGTTTAATGTACCAATTTCGTTTATTAGACTCCGTTCGGAACATTGGGGTGAATTGTAAATGAGAAGTGCTCTGAATCCCTACGTGTACCCAAATGTTCGCTCAACAGACGGTGTGGGCACTAATCACGTACTATCACGTTAACAGCTAGACCACATGCTGTTCAATTACCAGTATCGGGCTAGGGAGACATTCAGATAATTTCATGGATCGATTTCAGAGCTGTATAGAATCCATTACCATAGTAAGAATTTGGTAACCGGACATTTCTTGCAATACAATTTCTGTTTTATGAATCATAAAACAAATTATAAACTGAATAATACTACCGTTATATGAAATATCATTGCAGTATTTAAATGGAAATTTAGACGTCAATATTTGAAGTATAAACCTTTCCACAAATATATTTTTATACAATAGGTTAATACATTCTATTATGAGATTTAAATAATGGTTATGCCAGAGGTCCCTTGTTCAAAAAATTCATGCATCTGTAAACTCAATTTTTACTGATGTGTTTCTGTTTTTGTTTCACAAATTCGTGTTTAATATTGCCCATATTCATCTTCAGCTCAATAATTAAAATGAATATTTTTAATTCATCAAAACGCATGCGTATGGTTACAACGCATTTCGTATGTATTATTATACTCAACCAAGTTACACCGTGAAATTTATGATCTCGTTATTGAATGTTTAAAGAAGGACCTGAACCCTCAACAATATCCAATAGAGCATTTAGTAATACTCAAATGTTTTACTTAAAAAATGTTTACAAAATAGTATATTTTTAATATGAGCGCTAAATAAACAGCTTCGCTCACCTCAAGATATAACAATTGCCCTACAAAATAACATTTTTTTAGATTCATTTTCTTGTCCACCAACGATACGTTCTATGTGTATGTAATCGTATGACTAGAAGAAAATTGCAACTATTCACCTAATTCATTTCTGATTATTTTAAGCTTATTTTTACATTATTCTTGATTGCAACATTCAGAAATTAAACCAGAATATTCTAATTGTGCGGGAATACTGAACGTTGCTCTTCTTTATTTAAATAAGATTCTAAACAATTGTTTTGATCAAATGAACAAAATAATTTTCTTATGTATAACATCAAAGAAGGAATTAGTGTTTAACCCATACTTCCATATCTGTGGTTTTGGGAATGTTATTAATTCATCATCCCGAGTTCCGAGTACATTTTACATCAAATGTCAATGTAATCTATATTAGCGGAAGTTCTTCTCATCATCTTTATTGAAGATAAAAAAGGCGTTCCTTTTGCAGAGTCTCGCGTTTATCGACATCCAGTAATCCGAATGCATTTTATCAATCAAAAACGATCAATGCAATCTCCGGAAAAAAGTTTCCGGCCTCCAAGGTAAAAACCGTGCAACAACCTGAAGAAGAAGAAAAACGCCTGCAAGAAACTGCGTCGAAGAAATGTATCTGTTGCTCGTCGGTGCGGGGGCGGGGCGGGGCGGGGATCTCTCGATCTGAGGGCGCGCCGCCACGAGCCCGCCAGCCGCCGCGCCCCACCCAGGGTCTTCCTCGCTCCGGATTCTCTTCCATTGATTCCGGCGGACCTCCGCTCCTCTTTTTATATAAAATCCATCTCATTCTTCCTGCAGCCCGCATGCTTACGCATGGGCACACAGAAGTCTCCCAGACTTTTCGCGTTCGCGTAGGCGACTTGAGATGGGCGCGGCGCCGAGTGAGGTTGGTGAGGGGTGAAGAAAAAGGGGGATGGGTGGCACGAGGGGCCGCGGGGCAGTGGGGGTGAGGACGGGGGCAGGGGTGAGGTTAGAGGTCCGCGGGGGTGGAGTACGGGCCGGGGGAGTTCGGCCGCTCGGATGCCGTTCGCCGTCGGCTTTTTTCTCTGCTTTTTCCCGCGCGGGCGCCGGCCCCGGGGCTACTGCAGCCGGGGAAGGACGAGGCGCCCGCCCGCCTGCCTCGCCGCCAAACGGCCTGCGGGGAGCGCCTCCGCCTGTCCGCCCTCGCCTCCGCCCCCTCTCTCGTTCCCGCTCCCGGTCCCGCTCCCTCTCCCGCGTCCACCCACTCGCGCCTCGCCATGTTTCCCGCCCACCCCGTCTCCTCACGTGGCCCTCCTCTGCCACCCCATGCACACCGCTCCCGTCTCTCCCCACCCTGCTTCGTCCCGTCCGACTTGCACCTTCACACCGCCCCTTTCGTTCGACCCCGCCAAACTCGCTTCCTCCACCTACTTCCGGCCTCGAGGCCCCTCGTTGCTATTGCCAAACCCTCTTGCTTTCGCAGCCCCGTTCGTGTGCATGTACTTTTCATGCACACTCCCTTTGAACACGTCAGCTCTTCAGCTCAAAATCCCCTCTCTTCCATCTCGCCCACTAGCGTCTCCTCCTGCTCCTGCTATTTCACCTTCCTCCGATTTCCTTTCCAACGCACACCAAGATCGTTGCATTATTCCCACTTACCTTTGTTCTGCTGCACTCGCGTCACGTTCGTCTTTTCATTTTTTGGCTCCCGTCTTCGTTTATTAGCCTGCCTTCTTTTCAGCCACATAACTCCTCCCGCAAGCCCTTTGTGCTACCTGCAACCGCTCCGTTTGTTAGTTCGTTGACTAGTTGGCTAGACCCTCCCCCTACGGTCCATTCGAGCTCTATCAGTGCGCAGCCTTTTCGCCCGGGCCCTGCATCGCCATCTCCTGGCCAACGTCCGTAGCCCAGTCAGGCGCCCCGCCTCGCTGCGCTCCTTCCCTGCCCTCATCTGCGCCCAACCACGAGCACCCGAGGTGGGGGGCGGAGGGCGCTTGGCGCGGGCCGTTCCGCTCAGCCTGACGCGCCCTTTAATTAAAACGTTCGGTTCTGCTTCTTCTTTTCCTTTCTACGCTCTCTTGCTTCCCTACGAAGCTTAGGTTATATCAATGGACAGTTCTTCTCGGGTTTCTTAACCCCCGCGATGAAACCGCGCTTGGGTCAGCCCGGAGCTCTATTATCAGCCAAAGGGGAGTATTGGTACGTGGGAGCTAAAATTAAACAGCCAGTACGAAAGGAGGAGAGTGGAGCGCTTGATAGAGGAGACTCCAGACATACAATGCGTAACGGCGTAGTATTCTACGTAACTGGAATAGGGACTACTGCAGTATGGGAAGTAAGGTGCTTAGCTCCGGGTTGAGAAGACGGTGTTTAAATTCCCTCGGGAAAGGAGGGGGATTTGCCACTCATTTACCTCTGGAGGGGAGCCATAGTGCACTTTGGCTTCTGTCCATTAAGTACCCTGGTGCTTAACCAGCGCCTGAAGCATCTGGAGGATGTTCCTGATAACATCACCTTCTCCTTACAGCAACGACCTGTGAATGGGCGTTATTCTGTGTAGGCTGGAGGAGGCCTAGGGCGGGATACGTCATTCAGCTCTATAAGACGTGGAGCAGTGAATGTGTATCCTTTATCGTGATTTTGTTTTGAGATCGTCCAGAGAAAGGTTCTTCAAAACACGTTAATACTCGTCTACATTGGAAATAGACTTGTAGATAATGTCAGTCTCTTTTGAAAGAGCCTTATTTAACACATTTAATATTACATTTTTAAAATTATTATTAAATAAAACCGTACTGAATAATTAAAGTTATCGGATAACATCTTTCAATTTTACTATCATGTAACGCAATTGAGATGTTCTTTTTTGTGGTTTCTGAATGATTTTATTACTATTCTTCTCCTAAACTCCATGTGTAGTTGTTCTGTGAGTGTATTATTAATAGTGAGTGTATTATTAATACACTAACACGATTCACCATTTTGTTCTTAGTTTGCATTGGAAAAATTAAAAATGCCTTATCTTAAATTTTTCTAGTTTTACGAGACGTAATACTTCTAAAAGGATTTTAAAACTTATAAACCGTCTGTGAAAAGTTGTATGGATAATGTTTATTAATGTGAGAATGTAAAGTGTGGTTTCGAGAATCAACTATTTGGAGCTATCTTGCTATGTAAGAATGCCTGTTGAAAAGCACGAAGGAATGCATCAGTTCTGAAGAAGAGACGATGATAAAAACTCTTCGTACACCTACAGAAATGTAGATCTCAGCATCAAAATCCGGGACTGTTCGCTTGATCATGATTCTTTTTGCATTTAAATGGTGTATCATGTCACTGTTATTAATTATAATTTTTAAACCGGGATTAAATATACTGAAGAAAAATACTTAGCACGAAACGAGAATTTTCACAAAGTTGAGTGAAGTAACTTCATAATAAAAAGATCACTACATAATCATGAATGGTACTCTCATTAAACCGTGAAAATGCTATTCGTAAAGAAGTTGTTGGTAAAGACTAGAGGTTTTACTAGACTGGACAACTCAGAAAAGTAACGTCAATGACCCCGCCCCAGTCAGAGCGTAATGCACGTTATGAAGTTTGCCTCAGTAAATGCAACTCCTTTATGCACAGTACTTACACGGGTTGCGTTCCTGTGTTACCAATTATAGGAGGTATAAAACGCTTTTATGAGGCTCCTATCCAGTACTTACCGTACAATACGGTATTTTTACAACTACTAAAAAAGTAAAGAAGGGCCGCACAACTACAAAGGCAGTAGCGCGGTGATTTTCCGAGAGTTCTGACGGTGCTAGACTGAAATATGCTGGGAGTTAAGAGTGGAGTTCCACAACCGCAATTGCATTAATCATAATGCTACAGTTAAATTTCCTAAGTGCTCCAACCGAATTTTGCTAAGATTAAAGTAAGATTAAAATCCAAGGTAAAGACAAATTAATTATTTTTCCTCATTGGCTAGATTATTGTACTATTCATGTTCATTAGTGTGACATAACGTTCAGCTTATTTCTCCGTGAAGATTTTCGCAGCTCGGTGAGTGCCACTTCGTTCAGGTACGTTTTTCTGTACGTAATGGTCGAGTTCTTTTTGCGCTCACAACAAATTTCACGCGCGCCTGTGTGATTGATTAATGTTTCCGTTAATTGCTGCATTTATTAATCTCGTTAGTGCAGTAAATATTTATTCTCGCGCGGTGTTCCTTCCCCTCCAGATGGTGTGATCGGGCGCCCTCTACATCGTCTTGCGGGGAATTCCTCCGCCAGGAATCTCCCCCAGGTGATGTACCTACCTTCACTATGTGCAGGTTTTTTTTAAATGTATTTATTTTACGTCAAAAAACAGTTAAAACTGCGTATGACGATGGGGAGAAGTGAATTCTGTGCACATTTTCAAAATTCTGTGATCCCTACACTAAGTCATATACATAGACGTTTTGATGAGCTGTCTTTTTGTTAGTTTTGGTAGAAGAAGAGCCGTGGTACGAGTTACTATTTTGATAGCCTTACTAAATGTAGTTCGTTTATCGATGCAAATAAGTTCGCTGTAACTCGGGAGCGAAAATGTCAAGTTTTCAAATGATGCCAGCCTGGGTTTGTTAGTACTTTTATTCATCTTTCAACTCTTTATGGTTGAAAGGTGGGGAGGAGATTCCGGAGCTCCAGAAAACGTGCGCCGATTGCACTTTCTTCCCATACGTCACACAGATTTTTACTGTCCTTTGACGAAGTAGGTGAATAAAATTCCCCCAGCGGGGCATGACCCCAACCGTGTCAAGCTCCGACATTCACTTAAGGAACTACTCGGGCATTCACCTGGTATTGATAGGAGAAACCACGGAAAACTACGAGTGTAAACCATGGCTTAATTCGACCGAGCTATGTAGCTAGTGTCGAAAATCCGCCACCGTCGGGACGCAAACCCTAGGACCTCCCGGTCATAATTCGCTGCAGAGACGACGACTCTGAACTAGCTCAGTCTTTTCAGGCACGTCTTTTTGTAACAACTGTGAAGGAGGAATCTATATTACTAATTTCCATTGCGCGTAGAAATGGAAAGAAAGCTACGCAGCTTCCGACCTTGTGAAAAGTGTCTATGATTTTGTTAGATATCCATAAACACGGGAAAAACACTAAATAATGAAACAGTTTAATTTTCAATGAAAATGCAAATATTTGTTTGCTTTTTTATTCTGTCTATTGTCATGCTGCGCATACCAACTGAATTCACACACACGTCACTGCTTACGACCCATATAACTCATGCTTCATCAACGGTCCAAGGAAGAGGTCACCCACCATTAAATATTTGCAATTCAGGTTCAATATTTCTTTACACATCGAGTATTTTCTTATGGAAAAGCATCTTTTTTATTCTTGATGTGTAAAGAAATATTGAACTGTTACGCTTACTTTATTATTTGACTTGTACCATATGCATCTCTTTGACTATTTTTGTTAAAATATTTAATTTATTGTAGTGTTATACAACAGCATTTTATTTATTCTTCTTGAACAGTGTGTTTCTAATAGGTCACAAACGTTTCGACATTGATCGGATTGGGCACTTATTAAACCATAAAATATTTGAAGGTGGGTGAGAATCAGTTGAATTTAAAACCAAGGAAATTACATTTGAAGAGTCAATAGGATTTCCCCTTTAAATAGTCTTACATTGCATTTTATGAAAAACCAGTCTTTTACGTGTGTTTTGTTTTCTTTTTATTACTGAAAGTATATCTTTTTCATAAGAAAACTATCGAAATTTGTTCTTCACGCATTGCCAACTGACTCATTAGTTTCCTTTTCCATCAATTTTTTTTGCTTAATTAAATCATGACACTGCACGTTTTTTGATACTACGTTTCACTGCAAGAAAGTGTTTCAAATGCTCTACAAGACCCCATCTGTATCTCAAAAGTTCAAATCTCTTGGCTCTCATTGTGCCCCCCCCCCGTCCAATTACAGTCCCGGCTTCTGCAGTCGATGGGCGTGTTATTATCAGAATAGGAAGAAATGTATATATGGATTTTTAAAATAGATTTTACCACATTTAAAAACAATGATCTCCATTCACATTACTTACATAGGATAAAATTCATACTTTTTAACAGCGTTACCAAGTGCATATTCCGTGCATTCCTATTAACATGCAAAACCAGCCATTTATTAATTTTCTTCTCGATGAAATTGACTCCTGCACTATCCTGCGAATACTATATGAAAAGGAACACGAATATTACGAATCTACGGGTAACTGTAATATAATGAACATTACATTGGACAACGCGAATCATTGAGCATGATTAGAGCCAATGCATCTGATGCATATTCATATTTAATATTAAATTTGAATATAATCCTTAATTCCTTTTTATTTATTATTAGTTTAATCTGAATAGTTTATTTCGGAGAATTCAAATTTCATTTCGATGCTATCTAATTTTACAACAATTACATAGCAATAGGAATGTTTTTATTCTCCTAAGGTTCACAATGTATCTATAATGTCTGTAATGTAACCAATGCAAAATCGCAGAAAAGCATACTAGAGGATCTTGCAAACAAGAAACATTTCAATTATTATTATTATTATTATTATTATTATTATTATTATTATTATTATTATTATTATTATTATTATTATTATTATTATTATTATTATTATTATTATTATTATTATTATTATTATTACTACATTTTCACACGTTATTGATCTTACTCAGCTACCACACGGATAAAACTTCAAAGCATGGTAATTGATTTTTTAACCATTACAATATTCTATGATTAATATAATACAATATAAAATATAAAACTTATAATTACAAAATAATAGCTAAATTTAAAAGCTTCAGAATCCCACATGTCCTCCCATGAACGTCCTGACCAATGAGCACGTACTGATGATGACTAGTTTTTGAAGAGCGATAATATGACCCTAGCTCATACCTAGGTCATCTAACGATCTGCTAAGAAGTTCGGTACGACTCCAGTTGCTGATAGGACAATTGGAACAGTTTTAAGGTCTGCAACATGCCACTGTTCTCTCACTGCATGTGCTAGCTCCCAGTATTTATCTATTTTTGCCTGATATGTTGTCATCATGTTGTTGGTATTGACAACTGCAAAATCAATAAACCAAATTTTACTGGCAGATTTATCCCAGAGCGTAACATCGGGTCTATTGTGCTGTATTGTACTGTCTGTTTAATGTCTTATTGTCAGTCTGTCTTCTTCATCTTCTTTTATTCTTTACTTGATTCGAAAATTATTGTGAGGTATGTATCCGAATGTCTATTGGAATTCATTCAGAGATTTGCTGAATATACTGGTTAGACCCACTGATAAATCCCGCAATTTGTAAATCATTGTTTTAAATATGAAAATATTTGCATCATTGAACCCAATATGAGACTGTCAGATCTGAACTGTTCGTTAAAACATACCGCTCGGATAGTGCGCGTGAATAAATACTCTAATTTTGTGAATAAATACTCTAATTTTGTGAAGCGTTTATTAAAAAAAAAACAGGAATACTTATCATTAGATTCCAGAAATTACTTTACATAGAATATCAAATAGTCAATTCAATTTTGCATAATTTCGTGATTCTTCTAATTTGTGACAACCCGTACTGTAAAGTACAAGTACCTTTAAGAGCTAAACCTCCAAAAACGCAGTAGGTCTACAAAAATCTCATTTTGTCGATTACAGTTTAAGAAACGTAAGCGGGGCCATCAAATTGTGAATTTTCCGTATTAAATTATATGTACTAGTAAGGATACATACTTAAAAAGGTGTTGTTTTTGTAGGCGAAGAGTAAGGACATTAAGTAAATTGATTTGAACAATCCAATTTTCCTTTAATAAAATATATATTGTAGCTCTAACATCATTATTATTAGTACTTGTATTATCTTATTAATAGTAATATTTGAAATTACTAATTTATTACACACGTTTAGAATTTTCGTAGTCTCTATTCTCACAGTTGTTGATACGAAGAGAAATATTGAGATAAATTGTAACGATGTCTTATAGTAGTATGGCAGGTTTTTTTTGACTCTTGGTAAATTTAAATGTTAAGAAACGTCTTTCTTCTTTTCTTCTTCCCTCCTGGACAGTAAGCTAGTTTCTCTCAGCTAGAGGGATTTATATATTTGTGTGTGTTTTAAAGTTAATAAATAAAAATAGAACATTTATTCAGAACAGTGAGAGTTTCGATGTTTTTATACTTTCTTAGAGTATGCCTGATGGAATGAAAAAAAGGCGACTGAGATAATTCCTCGCACGAATTTTGATCAAACAAATCCCGCGAATCACAGTGCATCGAGACTCCGCCTTGAAATCGAAACGAGAGTGGGCCGTGCCTAATACGAAACGTGAGAGCTGTACTAATTTACCCCTTGCGGTGGTGAGGTCTTTAACGCTTAATCAGAAGCGGGGTAGGAACTAGTAAACAGACGAATTTAAATTTGCCATGCCTCTTGTTCTCCCATCAAACATAACTAACACAAGTAAAAGGAGCCTCAAACTGCTGTTTCTGGCTGTAATGGCGCTATGTAGGACGCCAACTTGGGCTGAACCCCCTTCCCCCTTCCACTCCCCCGCCCCGCCCCTCTCGCGTTACTCTCCCGCGGCGCTTTGGCGGTCGGTGGAGCGCGTTGAGCCCATGGAAGGAGTGCAGCGTTTAATGTCCCCAATGCCGCGCAAAGGGGAGCGTGCGCGTCCTTGGACGGTCGGGGACTGGGGCGGTGCCGTGGCGCGGCGTGGCGCGGCGTGGCGCGGTCCCCCACGCGGTTGCCAGTCTTAATCTAACCGCTCGAACGATGGCGCGGGGCAGGCGGGCAGGGGCAGGCGGTCGATCGCGCGGCGAAACACAGCCGGGCTTTCCAGTCGCGTCACGGATTGATTCGTTCGGCCCCAGCGTTCCAAAGCGGGCCCCGCAGTCGTTTAGCGTGAGGCCCGCGCGCTATTACTTCCACCAAGCTTTAGATGGACTTGGAGTTCGAATGCCGGATCGGCGGTCCAAGGATTCATCCCCTGGCTTTCGGGGCGACTATTCGGACAGCGGGCCGGTTGAAAGGTGAGCTTCCCGGTCGAACGACGCGCGACCCGGATGAAGACGCCGATGAGGTGAGAGAGGCAAAAAAGAGGGCTTCGTCTAAAACTCGTACTGGATCTCTGCCAACGTGATCCGTACGACTCGGAAGACGTATCCAGACGGAATGTGCCAATGTCCTTACCGCTGGAAGAAGTAGCCAAGTTGTGTGAGCTCATACGACTTGCGCAGTCTTCGCTTTGATGGATATTTTATAGCCTGTAACGGACCTTATAAATGGAGTAAGTTTCACTCCCAACGTTGTGGAAAAGATGGCGAATGATGATGGGCTGTTTTTGTAGGTACTGTTCCGGGATATGCCTAAGAGGCTATAAATCTGCCTAATAAAATTGCATGCGTACCACTCCCAGAACAGCTGGAAGGAGTTCATGAATTCAAAGACCTCACCCGGGTAATCAGAGTTTACTAACATTTTTCTTTGTTAAATCTTTCTGTAAGCTTCTCATGCGAAACGAAAATGACAATTCTTAGGCAAGAATTCCGTTAAAATATCTGGTATTAGAATATAAGTGTCGTTGAAAGACAATTTCATAACTTTTTGATTTTCTAATTCTCATATCTTTTTCGATAGACGTGATTACTGCAAAGCATGCCAGTAAATTTGTTCTCCTCTGTGTCTGTTTTCTTCTACGCAACGCGTTGTGTGGTAAAAGTTCTTTAATGCAGTAAAAAATACTGTTAAGATTGAGACGAGAATACACATTAATTCCTGCTTCATTAAATGCATTACAGAGATTAATACGATGGAAATTAATCAAATACCGAGGAAGTTGCGAAAGATGGATAAAGATGTTTTCTTCGTCTTTCTCAACATTTCTGATAGTAATTATTCTTAGTCATTTTTCAGCACCATCGATTAGCTAATTCTGGCTCATTGGGAACTACACGGGAAATTCAAATGTTTGAAAGTCAATTACTTTTTCTAGCAGTACACCGAATTAACGTGTTAAAATTATGTTCATTGGCAAGTTCCACGTGTGGTCACATCATTATTAACGGCACGTTTTTTTCAATAGTGCTTGATGTTAAATGATTTCATATAATTATGAATTTAAATCCTGTAAATTGTTTAAAATAATTACGTTCATTAAAAACTTTTTAAACACAAAACATTCCAATGCAGTTTTCTAAATGATTACCACAAGAAGCATCTCTACCAAATACTTGGATTTGACTTTAATGAGTGCCCATTTCAGGCATGAAAAAGGAAATTCATGGCGACAAGAGTTTGCCGAGAAGTGAGTAAGTTTTCTGTATGGAATTCCCATAATCTGCTTATAGGACCTTATGTCATAGTATTGTGTAAAAAGATTTAAAACAGTACACAATATCGTAGCAAAATAGTGGTGCAACAATATACATATGATATATACTCGCCGTAAAAATTCGAATATGAACTCGCCGTAAAAATTCCTGCGGCGCGTCGTGCATTTGCAACTCTTCCGATCAGGCGTCGTTAGCCCTAAGTGAGCTTCGCTCCGCGTGGGCGTTACCTCCAACGTCCGATAGTTCACAGCCGGTCCGCCGTCAGACCAGTCGAGTTGATTTAATTCAATTGTCTTTTGTAGACTAATACCGGGTCTGCACGTTAAGGATCGTACAGGCAAGTTTACGACAAAGAAAAAGATTGTGGATCTGAGACACAAAATAATGTATGCTTTAATTAGACTGAAAAAGACTGAACTCTACTATCTGGGATTTGTCACTCGAACGCGAACCTCGCATTCGTAATTGGCGTTGAGTAAATCTACAACTACCACCTTAATGTCTGAACAAAGTTTAATGAACATTAAAAACAAATACTCTCATTTGAGATTAGTTCTATATTTTTAGTCTACTTAACCAGCTGGTGCAAATGCTAAATTCGTCTCTGATTCGTTTTAAACATTACCAAATTTACACAAAATTCTTAATTTGCACCTTTAAACTATTTACAACTCCCACTGACTTGTGAACGATATTCAACAAATATCAATGACTCCATCATCCCACACGTTAAATTGAATGAATAACACGTTGAAATAATTTAATAACCGAATCATATTTACAACAATTCCTCGACTTATCATCGAATTTGCTTTGACTCATTCAAGAAATGGTTTGAAAAACAGATCATTCTTTAATTCACATCTCACATTTGTTATTCGTTAACCGATTATGCAAGTCTTTTTAATTGTTGATGCCTTCTCACGCACGGGTACTCACGCTTCCGCGATGGGAGAGGGGTTGAACGACCTCGGCGGGTTCCGCTGGCGGGTCCAGTTGTAAACACTGCTGGGCTCCGACGCCGGCTGGCGACTCGCGATCCATGCGACCTCCCGTCGCGGCGATGTGGCAGCTCTCGGCGCTGCAGAAACCTCAACGAGTCAGCGACCAGGCTAGTCCCGAAGATGGCCGCATCCTCGGCTAGACTCACCAATGTTCACGCCACTTCTCGGTTGCAACCAGTTCTTCGGCGTTGTCGTCGGCTCCGATTCCCTGGTTAGCAGACGACGGTCGGAAACTGCATGTTCTGGAGACTAAGTAGCGTGGTAGCGTGAGTGAAATGCTAATTGTAGGCCGTGATCCGGCGGGTTTCTACGGCGCGAATTTTGCTTCATCTGACTGCCACCAATGTCTTTAGCACATTTTACTTGGGTTCATGTCGTGCACTTCTTCGTTCCGTCGCCTCCGTCCGTTCACGTCACAGTCCAATTCTATTTGACCGCTAAAGAAGCGGCCTTGCCTACACACTCGTTTCCTGTTTCTAACACGAAGGCTTCTCTGATCACACGGAATTCGCCACAGGATTCTTTCCTTTGCGAAACGGCGTAACGGCTGGATAGAATGGTCCGTACACGCTGAAATGAACACTTAATCACGCTTCGAAAATTTTTCCCATTCTTCCCACTTCAACAGACTTCTCAACAGTTCTCTAGAAAAACTAATAGATTTCTCAACCACTCTTCTTCAGAGATTCTAACCGACTGCTCTTTCGGAAATTTTAACCGACTGCGCGAACTCGACTAGAGAGTGAAAAGTAATTACTTCAAAAAATATACCCATTTCTGCAAAAACTGTAAATATGTTAAGGTCCATGTAAAATACCCCCCTCCGCGTAATAAAAATATTTTCAAATTCAAATGATTGCGACATCAGCCAGATCCCTCGAGAAATATAAATATCAATTTTGGTGAACATCCTGCTTATGATTTAGCCACTAGCGTTAGACACAAAGGGAAATACATTTTACCGTAATCCATTTTTTTACTTTCTCGCCACACTAAGTACTTACGTAGTAAAGAGAGTGTATGGTAATGATGCAGCGAAAAGTGACGATTTTGTTTAGAGAAACCTCTTGTTGTGGGATTCCGATATCGAAAAAATTGATAAATCTTGTTACTATATGTAGTAAATGACTTTCTCTAACACGTTTTGTAGTCAGAATACACGTTTAGTGAATCCTTGATACGGAAAAAATGTTTACGCTAAAACATCTGTCCGACTGTCGTCAACGCTAGCGCCTAAATGGCGTTCAGACGAGTTCTCTGAATTTTCCCGATCGATCTGGCCGAACTCTACTCCCTTTCAAAGGGATATTTTCGTTTCTGGGGATACTTTACCTGAAGCCGAAATATTTTCAAAAGGTTCTAAAAAATGTGTGTTGTTTTTCTTTCATTCTCGGAGAGAGAGAAAAGGTGGCGCTAGGGCTCATTTTCGTTGATGTTTCAATTTTAATAAATTGCAAACTTTTTTCGGCATCTTCCGGCATTTAAATATTCAAGTTATTTTTACCTTGAATAACTTCTGTTCTGAAAACTCGTCTATTTAAATTAGGTAATGTAGAATTTTTCTCATAAGATGAGTAATTTTGGATGAAACAGACCCTTTTTAATTTATTGTTTTTAATTACTCCGTTTTTATTTGAATAGAACAAAATACGCTTATAAAAATGACGCAAAACCCATTTTCAGAGAAGTGTCTGTGTTTTAGAAAATGAAATTAACATTCAAAGACTACAATATTTAAGATACAGATTTGTCCTCAAATGAAATTGGTTTAAAAATTATATCTTTAAATAACGTTATGTACAATTTTTGGAAAAAGTAGTTGTTATTGCATAATTTTTATTTGAAGTAAAGGCAATGGCAATTTATAGTTATATTTCTCAAAAACTGCTCCAACGGTTCTCTTTAAATTCACTCCTAGGATAGGTCAGAGGACGCTTAAAAATATTGCATGCCTCATTTTCGTTGAATTATCTGCAATTTCAATAATTGCATATGTTACAAATAATATGAGAAAGGCGACGTATTAAGACGACTTAATTTACTATACGACGGGTGATCCACAATTATATCCCTATTTTCATTTCATTTTTATTCTGCTATTAACAATGTTACATGGTTGTTGTCAATTCTATTATTTACTATGGTTCTGGCTACTTCATATTTCAACGTAAGCACCATCATTAGTAGAACCGTATTGCAGATGTGTCCCAACGCTCCTCACAGACCGTTGCAATATGTCGTTTGGCACCCGCAGACATTGTTTCTTAATCACTGGTTTCAAAGTGTTCAAATCACGCGGTTTTCTGGAATATATTTTCTCTTTCAAATACCCCCAGAGAAAAAATACAATGGGGTCAAGTCTCGACTTCTCGCTAGCCACTCAGTATTTCCGCACACTTTTGATGACTACCCAAACCCGTACGTAACAAATTCGCACGCTGTTTCTTTATTGTTTTCACGTCTAGAGTCGCGTGCCTCTCTCCCGTCTTCGCCCTCTTTGCATCATTACAGGCGACTGCCCTAGCTGCAATCTGAGCACGGTCAATAATGCCCAGTCTCTGCTCCATCTTCACGTATTTAGTGGTCTGACCAGCGAGGAACAAAAATTACGTAACAATTGCATAATGACACATAATGGCATAGAATAAAGCACAAGAAAACACGAGAGAATAGAGCACAAGAGTTATATATATATATATATATATATATATATATATATATATATATATCATTACATGCTTTATTATAAAATATCAGTATAATAAAAATAGGTACATAATTGTGGATCACACTACATGAGCAAAAAATATCTTTTCCTTACTATGAGAAACAATAATTTTGTTCCTGTCAAATAATCGCCGTTTTCTGCTGCAGCACTACGACAATCTCTCTATACTACGTTAGTAGTACATGAGAAAGCAGAAAGTAGTACACGATGGAATGAAGATTATCCAGGAACCAAAATGTCCTATACATGTTCGCTCATTTCACTTTTAGTCAGATGGCGAATGCAGAGCAATGACGTTAAATTATTTACGTAACCATCGAAACGTCAGAGTTAGTTGTAGCTAAGTTGAGCTTGTTGAGTCGCGGTCTCGCAAATGGTAAAATTAAAGAGAATAGCTACGCGTCTCACGTGAATACGTAAGTGAATTGTTGCATATTTTCGGTAAAATTGAGCGAAAAGAACATGAAGAGATCGACGAAATTATTTATTGCAATCGTGTACTTAAAAAGTGCAAACAAACTATAAGACGAGATTGATTACCACTTGCCACTGGAACACTTTATGTTTGAAAAATATTTCAGTTCTTCCCATTCTATAAAAATTCATTTTTTTAAATTTGATTAATTTAACAGTTTATTCGTTATCAAATGTGGTATTCAGGTTTAAATAATATTATCTGATATTTTTGGTAAACTTCAGTGAAATTTAAATCCCTCTTGCTTCGTATCGAATAGTAATGGGCGAAGCATGATTGCGATATATTTCTGTCCAAGTTTCAAAACGCATTCTTTCACAACGTGCCATGTCATAATAAATAGTCAGTCCTTATTACACACGAAATGTGGTTGTTCACGTCATGACAAAATAATTACTTTCATATTGGAACACGGAATTCTTTTCAAGACTTCGCTTCTCAAGATAATCTGGAATACCAATAAAACAATTGTTTAATGAGCAAAGAGTATTATTAAGATTATGTATTTTAACATATTGTCTTCTGTGATGTTTTCCAAGTCACTGAAATCATAATGTCAAATGCCAGTTTTGTTGTTTGTGTTTGGAGTAGCTTACTCAAGCGTCTCCTACGCACTCCTGGGTCACATTTTGTCCGAGTCGGGGGGACATTAATCATAATGTTATTTACTAATGGAGCTGTACTTTAAATTAAAATGCAGGAAACAGCGAAATTACACGTTTGTTCTCACTCCCGAGAATTAACCGGTTGCAATAAAACCGTCGTATGATAGAGAATCATTACCCTCATAATGTAAGATAAGTTTCTAGATAGATTAAGCTGTAACAGAATACCATTTGGTCAAGAGGGCCTAATCTTTTTGGAAATCTATCTACAAAAGTGTATTTAATTCCTTTTTTAAAGAAATATGATATAATTTTGTAATGTCCGGATTTTGATTTATCTTTAAAATCCCTTTGCAGTTAAAATATTTTAATATAATATTCAACCTTTCTCTTAAATTCATGTAATGTTATAAAAACACTGATCATTTATGTGATGTCACAAAAATAATCTGGCCAAGTCCATGTTTGTGACCAAATGGATGTTTGTGACTTCACAAATTAGACAAGTGTTTTTTTAATACATTGACATCATTTTTATAAAATGCTAACTGATTTTTATGTTCTTAACAAATCTGGACACTATATATTTGTAAAAGACGTTATATTTGTAATTGTTAAAAAATATTTTAGTGTTTGTTTCATCAAGGTTAATTGTAATATATAATATTACAATTAAACAAGGTAAAAGTCGTTAATATATTGCTGAAAATTAAGTATTTACTTTTTCAGGTGCCTTCATTCAACGGCTCAAGCTATCTTCGCTACCCAGGTCTTGCTGGGTCTGCTCTTTCTTGGTTGGACGTTCAAATTACGTTGAAGCCCACGGCACCAGACGGAGTTATTCTCTACAACGGCCGACGTTCTGATGGCGTCGGCGATTTCGTCGCCATTTACATGAGTGACGGGCACCTGGAGTTTACCTTTGACTTAGGAACTGGCGCTGCAACCATCCGGTAAGTAATGATTACCTTCCTAATGATTCGTGTGGTTTTATACGTTCCCTTGTTTTCCTAGAGTTTGCTGAACTGTTTCAGGGTAACTTGAAGCTTTCATATTACCAACGTGTTAAAATACATTTTAGTGTGTTAGTTTCAGTGCTAATCATCATCTGTGAATATTCGCTGTGCCGATCTGGGTGGGGGGAGATCGTTAAGGCTGTCGTCTCGTGGCGATCTCGGGCCGAACGATCGCAGGTTCGAGTCCCACCTCGGGTATGGTTGTATTTGTGTTCGTCCTTTCACCCCTCATCACCACCTTATCTCTTCCTTCATATACGGATGCCCCTAACGTTAAATCAATAGTGGTCGCTAATGACCTCGTAGTTAATGCGACCTTAAATAAACAAAAAAGATTCAGTGTGTCTTTGTTATAAATGTGATAATAGGATATTTAGTCAGAGTATTTTCAGAAACAGTTTTATGTGAAATGTGTGCTTTTATTTCGAAAAAAATAAAGCATCAATTATTTTTTCCATTGTTCGGGCAACGACGTCTCTCTTATTTTATTGTGGAAAGTCATATTTTGTGAGATTGGACAGACTTTTATATACTGTATCGAAATTAGGAAACATTTGAGTATGATTTTCAGTCATGTTATAAATTAAATTTTCAATCCGTAAACGAGTTCCACACATTTCTATTTTGTAAAAAATGGTACTTTCGTATTTCAGTGAACTCCAAAAAAAGGTTACTATATTCTTCTTGTTAGATTCCAAAATTTCAACGAAAGTATATGCAGCACTGTACTCTTATTTACAGAAACTGTGTAAGATTCATCATTTATTTGCATACTGTTCCAATGTCGTCCTACATGTGCATTGTCCAACAATGTGTTTGAAATGAACTCGCAGAAAATGAAATGTACCTCGCGTATTTTATTTGCTTGTATAGTATAAGTTCAAATCATTTACACACCCCTTTACCCCTACCTACCATATTATTTCTGTCGAAGTCAGCGACATGCATTTCTAAAAACAATGATTGCAATATGCTGTATTTCACAACGATCAGTAGGATAATCCATTATATTGATCATAGGTTGTGGTCCGTAAATTAAAACAATATTATCTCAGTTTGCCGACATTTCGGAGTTTTATTTCTCCTTCATCAGGGCTAAATACATCAACAACACGGTTAGAACAATGTATAATGCACTAATTATCACCATGTATAATGGAAGCTCACATTACCAACCACAAAATAATTTTTTAAATTAAATATTACAAAATTGAAAAATACAATAGAAACATACCTTACTTGGGTAGAAAATATTATATGGCACAGAGTGTCGTGTAGTTTGTTACGATGTTTACAATGGTTGTATAATATTCCCTAAGTAAGGTATGTATCTATTTTATTTTTTAATTTTGCAATTTTTAATAATAATATACTTCACTAAAATACATTGTTCTGTGTTGTTGATGCATTTAGCTCTGATGAGTGAGAAATAAAACTCCGAAACGTCGACAAACTTAGATAATATTGTTTTAATTTACGGACCAAAACCCACGAATAACACGATGAAAGACGCGAATAACACGATGTGCATTGCATGCACATTGCTAGCATAAATGGAGCACACATGTTCTGTATAACATAGGGAAGAAAGTTGAACATTTCTTTGGGAGATATTTTCATTTACAAGATTTCACTTTTATTTTATGTTTTATATTTCGAGGTTCATAAACTACGGAAACTACACATCAGATTAGTCTAACTACAAATCCGATCCCGGCATAAGCCATACAGTCACTAATATTTTAATACATACAGCAAATATCCGGCACCTGTCAAAATCAAATTCACGATCTTTCACTATTCGGCGTTCCCGTTGTTTAGTAATTATCGCAGCTACAGTTCGACGCGTGTAAAATTATCTTTTGTTAATTTCATTTTAAAATCTATGTTATTTTTCCTTAACGTTTCTCACATGAAAGATGTAAAATACGGAAAATCTGTGAGTTTTTAACCCATTCAGTGCACATTCGATTTAATTTTACAAGATTTTTAAGCAGGGCTTTTCTCTTCGTGTCTTTATTGTGTTGGGAACTTTCCAAGTAAGAAACTGTGCATGAACGCTGACCTTTTGATTCCTCGCTCCTTTTTATCGGAGTGTATTGGAGGTCCTTTGCGGAGTTCCAAGATATGTGAGTGGACTTGCTGTGAAAACACAGTAATTATCAATTTCTTAAAAATCGAAAGAAAACATTAATCGTAATTTGTTATTGGCAAGTGAGAGAAACTCCTTCAATACTTCAAATTAATAACATTTTCTCGTATTTTTACGTATTCCGGAATGTGCTGAAACCTCCTATTTACTCAGTACTTTGAAAGAAAAATACGAATTTGTATTGCTCAGTGAGAGTTATTTATCAGCTCCTTTATTTGTAAGTTCCTTACCAAAAGATTCCAAGGGCATACTCTACAGGAATTAAGTACTGCTAAGTACGTCCATAATCCATTAGTGAGAGTAAAATACAACGATCAACATTTGAGATAAAGAGTATTTGAGTTCTTATTTATTCCATATTCAGCAGAAAAATGCTTCATAAATGGTTTTTAGAACAGAACTATTCAAGAAGTTTAAACAATCGACTATTTTTGTTAGGAAACGTCATGAGACAATGAGATAGGTGTTTAATGAAATGTTTTATATATTTTCTTTAGGGAATGACGGTCTAATTCTATTTGATTTAATGTGCTTCCGTCTAAATGAAACTAAGTGAATAATGGTAAACCATGTGGTTGGCGTAAAACGATAATGCTATTCTTTAAATGTAGTCTCGAAGGTAAGGAGTATTTAGTTCGTTGTGAATTTGTTTGTTGTTAATGTAACATGATATTCCGTAATTTAAGATACCCCAACGACTTTATGTTGACTGGTTTGAAGGTTATTGATGTTAGATTTGGCTGCACCGGTCCGGGAGCATACAACACAAATAACTTATGCGTTTATAAACGAAGAGTAGTGTTTTCATTTGCAATGGAGATTGATAGTTTAACGAAGGATATAATTTAGAGAGTTCCTTTATTAACTTTAAGAAGAAATTGTTGATGTGAGATCTCCTATTTCATTTTGTGAGTATTATTAGTGCATCCCGCCATCACACTGCACGAAAGTACGTCAGTGAATCACAACTTCATTTTTCAATTAATGCATTATATATATCCCCAGTTAGACTCGTAAAATTAATATTTTTTTAAATAAAAGTTCTTTGAAATATTTATGAGTTTTTAACGAGCATATACGATGTAATAAAAATATGTATAAAGCAGAGTCTGATATCGAGCTACAGTAGTCCATAGCGCGAAAAGCATGGGTCATCATGGTAGCTCACTCCAATTCTGAACTTGGTGAAGGTAATGCATTGTTTTCTAACGAGTACCAGCATTACAATGAATTCTCTATTGTTCACACTTGTAATGCGTGAACTGCCGTGTGCGCACCACACAGTAAGCAGCGACACCGATGCAAGCAAACATTTTCACATTAAGACATCCCAATATCCCACTCCAGCTACATATTCACAATTCCTCTGGTACCACACAAGTTAGCAGGTAAGTATGTAGGAATATTCTAAAACGAATCCTTCATCCTAACACGAATAAAAGAACTCAACCTTCGTTTAAAATAACGCTTCCCAAAGGACAGATTGAGACCACCCCAGATAATAAATCACCCCTGATAATCCTTCTATTTCAAAAAATCCCTCAACTGTAACAAATACAATCACACCTAAGAACAATCTCAGATATTCATTTCCTTTGCTACTAAACAAAATCTTTTAAAAATGAAAACTAAAAACAACAATCGCACCAGGTAATTCAAATCGAGGAATTCAAACTCTTTAAGGACCCTCAAGATGAGGAAATCAACCAAAAGGCATGACTGTCTATTTCTGAACCTGTAAAACATGCATGCTTTTGAACAGCAAGATAATACATTTTTCAAAGAGTTACGCCGTAATACGGATCCAAGTGGGTGAATTTGATGTTTGATCGTCGGAATCGAAATTCGCGTCTGGAATGCTCCATGCGCGAGTGTCAACCCCGAACCAGAGACTCTCGAATCTGTATTAACTCCGTGGCTCCGACGCCCGGGGAACTGAGAGCAGGGAGGATGGGGCGCGTAGCGATGACGCAAACGGAAACGTTAAGGTCAAAGCGGCGACAGGCGACCCACAGTGAACAAAGTATCCATTCTACACAACTGCATGAATAGGATTTATAAGACTTTGAGGTAAAAGAAAACCGTATGTCGATTAATTTTTCATGTATAATTGCACGGCGTTAGCACAAGGCATCAAAGGCGACATGTAAGGCTTCTGTTTCATATGTCCTTTGAAAATGTAATTCGTTCAGGTGAGACCGTTTATTGATTTCGACAACAAAAGAAAAGGGTTTCAAAGTTTAAAAATTTACTGTTGAATTATGTTTAGTCATTTAGCTGGCAATATATGTGAAATCACGTTGAAAAAATTAGAAAATTAAATTGATATAAATATTTTTCCCTAGGGCTTGTATCCAGCCGACAGCCGGTTACCCTTTTCGTCCCGAAGGGACGCATATTCGACCATACACTAGACAAACACTTGCGGGCTCCTCTGATCTGGGATCAGCAGAACGCGAGGCCCTCCGCGACAACACACACAAAGTCAAGGGACAAACAGCCATGCCCAAGGCGGGACTCGAACCCGCGACCCTTCGGACCGAAGCGCTGAGTCGGTACTCGGTCTTAGCCACCTCGGCCATCCAGGTCGGCTGATATAAATATAAGTTTATAATTTATTGAGTTGCCTCTTTAAATTGTCTAAAATATATTTTTATGATAAAATAAATAATGCTTCTATGAAAAAAATGGCATATTAAAAGATAAACTTATAAATATAGTTATTGAGAGACAAAAGTTTAATTATGAACTGCTAAAACAGAAATTCATATTAAATATAATTTTTTTGATGTTCTATTTTTATTTACTGATATTTATACAGTTTTCCTCATTTCAATTCAAAGTTTTTCAAAGCAATAATAATTAGAATCCAGAACATTCGCATAGAATATTCTTTTATGCCGTTGTAGTAACTGGAATCACAAAACGTTTGCTTTTTTTCATTAAGAGTCGAGGTTCAGTTCAATGTGACACCGTGGAAGTAGACATCGGTGGGAGTTGACTGCGGGGGCTAGATATGAAAGAGACGAGCGAAAAATATGACGGCGGGGTGGGGGACAATGCGCTGGGGGAAAGAGAAGGTTGTGAAAGAGGCAAAAGTTGTGGAGGTGGCTGAAGTAGGTGGCTCTGGCCACTAAATAGACAAGTGAACGGGATGTAAGCGCTCAGACGCAACACCCACCCGAAAGGAATCCAGGAATTGCGGTGCAGTGGCCAAACGGCCACGGTGGAGGCAGCGGAGGCAGCGGCGGCAGCAACAGCAGCAGAACAAGTAGTGGGGGTGGTGGGGGGTGGCGGCAGTGTTGGCGGTAGTGGCGGTGAAAAAGGCGGGGACGGCGGAGGCAACAGTAGCTGGGATGGGGCAGCGAGAAGGCGAGGAGGTGGTGGAGGCGACAGCAGCAGCAATGGGGTGAGAGAGAGGACGGCGAAAGTAGCAACAATAGCGAGGATGGAGCAGCGAGAAATCGAGGATGGCAGGGGCGGCAGCAGCCGTAGCGCAGATGAGACAGCGACAAGGCGAGGACGGCGGAGGCAGCGTCTGCAGCAGCAGCAGTGGCGGGGATGAGGCAGTGAGAAGGTGAGGACGGCGGGGGCGGCTTCAGTTGCGGTAATGGAGCAGCAAAAGGGCGAAGACGGCAGTGGCGGCAGCAGCAGAAGCGGGGATGGTGCAGAGGAAGGAGAGGTCGGCGGAGGCAGCGGCAGTAGCAGCATCAGTGGGATGGGGCAGCTGGAGGGGGAGGTCGGTGGAGGCAATGGGTGCAGTGAAAGCGTGGAAGCGGGAGGAGGCGGGGTCGGCGGAAGAAAGTCGGGTCGCCGGGGTGACGAGGCAGAGAGAGTGACGGGCAGCGTGGACTATCCGCAACGAGGGCGGCGATAGCGGACGCCTCCCGGCACGGAATAAGCGAATCAGTTGTTTCAAATGTCTTGAAAGGCGAGACTGGCCAATTTTCGAAGTAAAGGAGAAGATCTTTACACTAATTTCTTTACTCTTTCATGGTCTTTCATTACCGGGGTAAACGCGAAACCGTTTCTGTGAAAAGATGAGACAAAAGAGGGTACTTTAAAACTATAAAACGGCGGAATGAAGCCGCTCAGACGGGCAGAGGAGGGAAAGTATATAGGACAGGGAAATAAACGGATATAAAACAAAGTGGTGTGCGCTGCTGAGTACACACGAGGCGGAAACCTTCCAAAAAAGCAAGAGGCGTTGAAAGGCTCAGGAGCACTCTCTTGTGCAAATGGACGGTGGGAGAAACCGGGAGCAAGAGAACGCAAAATACGTGTAAAATGGCATCTACTAAAATGTGTAAAAATTTATTAAGCTGAATTAACTAAACATTGTTTAGATATCTCACGCAGTACTTCACTCATTTTCACACAAATACGCTCCGTTGAAAATTAATTAAGTTAAAAAGAGTTTGTGAAATTTGACTTTAATCTCCATTTAAAACGTTTGCATATCGAGATAACCAATCGATTGTCGAACGAAATGAACGGTTGTGCCATTTAACTTCTCAATATCACATTTTGTGCGAGTGAAATGGAGAGTTGTATTCTTCTCTTGGAATTAATGTTTTATATGGAATCGATAAAATAATCGAATTTGGCTATGGTCCAACGTGTTCCGATGATCACGCAGCCGGAAAACTGTCCTTTAATAAGTGTGTGACAAAATCACAGTACATGATTTACATGTTTTCCTTTAACTGTGTTATTAATTTCAAATGCCTAGTCAATGATATTATTTTACTAATGTGTAATTGATGCTTCTCCTCCTAGAGGCTACGAACTTTCTGATAATATTATCTGCAATTATTGATAAATACCGTAACGATGCATTATAAGGCAATAATTACTGTTCATTAATTTAATTAACAGTAATTAATTAGTGTAAAGTTAAATTCATTCTTGTCAATTTAAATTGTTGTCAAATTATGTTTCATTGTATTTTTACCGATTTTCACTCCATATAACCATTAAACGTTTAGATTTCAGAAATATTCGACTTGCTTTACAAAATATTTAAGTTTCAAAAGTACAAAAAACTTTTCTGTTGAATATTAAAGACATTTGGGAAAGTCGTGTTCTTAGAATTTCAGTAGCAGCACTTATTTTGAGTAATGACACTAGTGTGATAAAAAATGCACGCGCGCTTTTTATAAAACCTTGGGTAGTTTAATAATAATAATAATAATAATAATAATAATAATAATAATAATAATAATATCTAATGAGGAAACATACTTCTGCCGACATTATTTGTATTGATTATCGTGATTGTAGTACTATATTGCTAAATAGCTGTCTGTTACTTGTGTTACTACGAGCTTCAAGATAAAATAATTAAAAAGTCGTAGTGCTACATTTTAATTACTGAAAGATAATCTACCCATGAAAAGAATCGAATGGATGTATACAATTTTGGTTTTGATAATCTAACACGCATTCAAAACTCATTCATTCATAGCATAACAAATATATTTATCTCCATGAAAAGTCGGATGATAGGAGTTTTAGAAACATCTATACACAATTACATTAAAAGTTACTTTTGTTGCTTTTTAAAATGATCATATATAATACTGCGAGTGCTTAGGAAATTGTCGATAAATCCCCAACACAAATAAATTTCAGATCATTTTCAGAATCATTTTCAAATTCCCGAGGGGATTTATCTGAAAATTTCAAAAGCACGAGTGGTATTTAGTATGTTTCGATGAATGAAATTACGTCCGACAGAGTTCCAAAATACGCCAAATATTGAAAATATTTTAAGTATGTTAAAATCAAAGAGGTTATGGTATAGTACATACCCTGTTTATTGCACGTCAACACAGCAATCGATACATACCACCTCCGAAGATACATGAATTGCTGCTTATAATTGGCCAGTAGGAAGGAGCGGTAAGAAAAATCGGGTAGAAAAAGTCATATATTTTTTTGAGATAACACCGCCCTGATTGGGACATTTTATACGTATAGTTAAACACTATTGGTTTTATTTTCACGAATGGAATAATCGATAAAACCTCTCAATTTCTTCAAACTTGTTTCATGATTGCAATTTTTCTATACTAACGTTTTGCTACTAGAAATACTTGATTTTTAAAAATTCGTTCCTTAAATAGAGGACGCTCAGTAATTCTTCCTTTTAGAAATTCCTTTCTCGTCACTACGCATTTATTTCATTTCTTGGAGCCCTCAGGCAAAACAGAGGGAACCGTTTACACTGACAGCGCGTCAGCCTTTGGAAAGAGGATTTAGCCCAGCACTGGCTAGAAGAGAGACGGTGCCCTAAAACCGGTGGACATACGCACGCTTCTCTCATATTCCCTGCAGCTTCACCTTTATTGCGTGGCTTTCATATGCGAAGTCCCTTCACTTTAGGACTCGTATGCATAAGCCTAAAGTAGGTCTGCCTTTCAAGTGCACCCCGGTAGTGTATGGATTTGGAAGAGTTTTACGACTTTATACTCTTGCTGACCCCAAACGTGATAAACTGGTGCATCAACCATAAACACCATCAAACCGCAAACGCTGTGAAAATACGTCCAGACGATTGTATTTATTATCCATCAAGCTATCGTGAAGATGAAAAATAGATCTACTTCCGCGTTTTTAGCCGATCAATACACTACCATCTTGCACTCTTCATTTCCAATTTTTCTCATTTAAAACAACATGTATTCGTGTTTTAAAAACTTGATACGCACATGAACGTTTTGAAATTTCTTCATATTCTGGTTTTCTCAAAGCAAATGTGCCTAGAGAGGATTAATTGTTAACATTGTAAAAGTAGTATTGTTTTTAAATATGCTATTAAGTGATTTATCTGTTTTCGCTTCTCTCTGTATTATTTCCATCCTCACATTTCCAGTGCTATCGATTGATATATTACGATTATTTGCCACAAATAACTAATAAGCTTTCTGCAAACGGTGTAAGAAAATAATTGAGATAAGTATCGGAGGACATGGATAATTATTGTGGTGCAAGGTCATGCATATTTTGTAAGAATTTATTTTTAGTAAATATGAAAAAATAATACCTGATTGCTGAGGAATTTATTATTTTTAAACAAATAAATAAATAAGTAATTTATTTATTAATTAAATATATAAATATATATTTAATAAATATATTTTTAAATTAAAATTAAACCTACTCTGGAAACTCCGATATTATATTATATATGTAGTGTAATTGATACTTGGCAGACGCAAATTTTGGCAGTGGTTGGAGTACCAAACTTCTCGGTCGCTCCTGGCCTTTCTTCCAGTTATCAATGCAGTTCTCAAAGAAAATATCTCATTTTATTGCATACGTGCCGAAAAAAAGGGTGTGTGGTTGTCCATGAGGCATTTTCGTAGGAAACACACGTCATTTTTTGACTCGAGAATATTTATAGACGTATAGACACACACATTCAACTTTTACCTTGTTTTGGGCAAGGAAATAAAAAAGGTTTTCCAGCTAAGCTTCAAGAATAGATAATCCAAATTGGTTTAAAAACAATTCACATTTACGTTTCCCAGAAGAATGTTT
>BLKR01009930.1:0-78147 GCA_011170035.1 Teleogryllus occipitalis
AACACTAGCAGAGTGGCAGAGTGTTGTATACGTATTTTCTGTCCCTTTTCGCCGACACGTTTTCTCGGGTTCTCTCATTAGTTATAGTTATTATGTAACCAAGCCGAGAAATTACTACCACTGTTGATGTTGAAACTGAGGAGATATCCCTTCAATACTTTTCGTAATACCTCCTTGTTATAAGAATAAATCTTGTAAATTAGAAATACCTTTTCTTCGAATGGGAGTATTCATCCGCCATTTTTGTTTTTAACTCTTTTGTTTCGATTGTTCTTACGCACGGCGGACAGTACAATCCTTAACGAACGCCGGCCGTTAAGAATGGCTTTTCGTTCTCTGTTTGGTTGTGTTAAGTCGACATAACTAAGCAGTATTACGAAAAAACTGTTGATTATAAACCCAGCTCTCACTAATATAGACCACAAAAATGGCCCAATTATTAGACTAAATATGTTTTTCTTGACTCAACGGATTGAATGCTCTGAGAAGTACCTGACAAAAGTAAAGGTTTGAAGAGTCGTATCCTTTCATGATTCAAGAAATATATACTTAGTTAAAGGTATAATGGTATATTACCAATACCTAGAGGTCCTAAAAAAATGACGGTCTCTAAACATCTGCAAATAGCCCTGATGTGAATTCCATAGGAAATTTTCGATCTATAGCTAAAAGAAAATTAAGAAAAAAATGTCATAAGATAGTTAGATAACTAGTTCATAAACACTAGTTCATAAAACAACTAATCCACATCTGGCAAAATGACTCTGAAATTAAGAGTGACTTTAAAAATTGTTTTTCAACATAATTCAAACCAACATGTTAATTATGAATGGGGCTCATCAAACAGTTTTCACAGTTTATTATCAAGATCTATGATCGCAAACACATGTTTTCCTGATACGTTATTGCATCGAATTGCCTTCGATTCAGGAGCTCAACAAACACCGCAGAATCTTCCGGGATCGAAAGTATCGTGATTACAAGTCAAATATCGTGAAGAAGGGACATTTCCTTACATCATGGGAAACATAAAAAGGGTTGAATGGTGTTACATGTTCTCTTATGGAGGAAATTATGAGAGGGAAATAAGAAAAGATAAACCGTGTCAAGTTAACACCTCGTTGATTAGTATATTCTTAAAATTAATTAAAAAAATATTGCATAAATTATTGTGCCACATTATTGTGTGTTAACTGAATCTAATGATCTTGGACGACAAAAAGTCCCCGGCGAAAGACCATCAGGCTTTCTGTCTCCCCCAGATTATTACAACCCTTATAACACCCTTGATGCGTAAATAACTATATTCTCGATCATTAAGTCTTACGTAATAATTAATTTGTCCTCCTCTGCATGATTTCATACGAGTAACTAACTTGTGCTAAAAACGCACATACTTTCTCGCCCGTACCTTTAAGCAAAAATTACTAAAATTTTTGAAAAATTGTACATGACCTTATTTCAAAATCTATCTTTAAGAAACAGATTTCACTCTGGAAAAATCTCTATCTTCAATATTTTAGTTGTAGGAAGTCTCGAAAAAGAATTTGAAGTTTTGCATTTTCAAAAAATCAGGGCTTTTAGCGATTATGAGATCTGCACCATTCTCTTAAACGTTCTTTATCCAACAACTTTAATAAAAAACTATGAAACAATTTTTTTAATTTGGAAAATTTACCAGGATCTTCATGTAAAGTGTACTAAACGCCGAAAATTAAAATGTCGGTTTCAAATTCAAGAGGCCGCAACATCAGCCAGATCGATTGGGAAATATCAATTTTGGATAGAATCGGCTGAACGGTTTAGTCTCTAGCGTTGTCCACAGACGGAAGAACAGACACAGACAGACGGACAGACAGACGATTTGCAGTCGTTCGATTCTATCAAGGACTCATTAATCATGGATTCTGGCTACACTATTATCCACGCACGTTTGCTTGAGCCCTCGCTTCGCTAGTTGCGAGAGGAGTGGGGAGTTTGGTTATTTTGAAAAAAGGAATTTAATATCACATTTGAAATTTTGTTTTTCAATACAAATTACTTTCTATTACACAGGAGCGAACATTTCTGGTTATGAGATTTTGTATACAACGCTCGTTGCTACCATTTATTTTTAATTCAACTAATCTTGACAAAGGAGTGAGAGTACTTATTCCGGGGCTCAAGAAACCGTGCGTGTGTCATACGTGATAGAGGATTTTTTCTGAATTTTGCAACTGGATTTATCCACTTTTTCGTCACCTGGCCCCTGTAGTAAGTTTTTTGACGATAATTCACCGTTTTTTTTCGCACGGCATTACATAACGTTCTCTCTACTCCGTAGCGTGGAAGTAAACACGCTGAAAAGACGAAGGATATCCACGTGGATTGGTCCGTCGGCGAAGACCTCCAGAGGAGGGAGGCAGGCGCGTGGAGGGCCTGTGAGTGCTGGAGGGCGCGGCCGCAGGGCTCCCGATTCATTAGGCAAAGGGCCCTTCATGGCCCAGTGACCGCGGCGGGCGCTCCGCCACACCCCGACATATTGATTGAAGCGGCGGCGGCGTTTAAGCGGCTGAGGGCCTCGAAGCGCGTCAAAGCGACCTCCACGCCTCCCACCCCGCCCCTCCCGCACGGCCCCCTGCCACTCCTCCCCTCCGGCCATTGCGACGTCCCTTCCTTACTGCTCTTAGTCGCTTTCTATCTCCTCTTCTTCTCTTCAATGTTCCACCCCTCCGTCCATTCCAATTTCCCTACCTTCCTGTCTCTCTCCTTCTTCTCTTCCTCTTCTATTTCTTTTTTCCATTTATCCCTTCCAACCTGCTTTCCTTTCTTCTTTCTCTCCTTTCACCACTCCAACCCTCCGACCATTTCGACTTCCCTTCCTTCCCTGCATTACTATAGAGAAAAGACATCCTTAATCTACGCCTTTACTACTCTTATTCGCTTTCTCTCTCCCTTTCCCCTCATTCTTTCTTTCCTCTCTTCAACGTTCCATCCCTTCACCCATTCCGATTTCTCTCTCTTCCAACCTCCCCCTTACTACTCTTCCTCGCTTTCTGTCTCCGTTTGTCATTTCCTCCCTTTCCAGTTTCATTTCTTCCTTTTCTTTCTTCAACGTTCCAGCTCTCCGTTCGTTTCTACTTTCCCTCCTTACAACCTCCCCTTCTATTTTTCTTCTCTCCCTTCCATTATTTATTTATCCCTTCCACCCTGCCTCACGATTTCTCTTCTTTCTTCCTCTCTTCAACGTCCCACTCCTCGGTCCATTCCGACTTCCTTTCCTTCCAACAACTCTTTCTTGCTTTCCCCTCCCTTCCATCCTTCCTTTCCTTCCACCTGTCACACATTACTTCCGTTCTTCCTTCCATCATTACACCCTTTTTCTTTCCAACTTCCCTCCCTTTTTGTCCCCCAACCTACTCTTCCTCCTTCCTTTCTTCTCTTCTTGTGTTCAACGTTTCACCTCTCCGCTCATTCTCATTTTCCTTCTTCCCTGTATCTCTTTTCCACTATTCATCGTTGCCCCTCTTTCTTTCCCGCTTGCCTTATAGCTTCCAACAACCCATGTTTTTTTTTTCTTTCTAGCCACCTTCCCTTTCTCCCTCCTCCCATATATTCTTATTTCTTCCTCCCCGTTCTCCGTTCCTTTCTACCCCTCTTCGTATTACTCTTCGCCGCCCCCTTTGCGCCTCCCATCTTCCCACCCTCCCGAGCCAGACACACTAGCCACCACCTCAGCAAATATGCAATTGTTTCGTTATCGAAACACTGATTTTGAATTTCATACCCATGAAGAACTTGTCATTTCTTTACTATTGGTATCGATATTCATAACATTCCTACCCCTTCTTTCTATCATCCCATTGTGGGCTCCATTTGGAAGCGTTTGGGTGACCACTAGTGATGCGACATCGCTAAAAAACAACGATTTTAGCAAACATCGCTCTTCAAAATTAAATCATCGATGTTTAAACATCGACTAAAAGCCATCGACGTTTCTCAACATTGATGCTTATAGACTGGTTTTGTAACCTCTAACATTAAATTCGTGTGCATTAAAATTTAATTTGACAGTGTTCGTGTTTAACATGCGCCCAATAAGAGTACGGGAAGAAAAGGAAACCCTACACTTACAGAGTATTTGTTGACCACGTCTCATTGTGCGAAATGAAGATGAAGAAAGAGGAAATACTAGGGCATGGAGGACATCTCGGGCGAGAGAGTTCGAAGAAGGTACCACAGAGAAAAGAACCTCCGTAGTCTATGGTTCCACGTTCCTTTGGTTCCAACATTTGAAGTAACGATGTTATCATCAGTTATTATTTCATATTTTAACTTTTGTGATAATGAAAATTTTTTATTCAGAAAAATAACATCGGAAAAGGAAGAACATCGTCCACAAAACATCGAGATTAAAAAACCATTGGAGTTAATTCATCGATGTTTACAACAGTGATATTTCTACAAAAACATCGATAGACCACAAAACATTGATGTTATCGATGGTTTCTCCGATCAACACCAGGCGAATGCCGGAGCAGTACCCTATCAAACGGGCCACGGACCGCGCGCGATCTGTCCTTCCCATTCCTTGTCCTAACCTCTCCTCTTACACACACACGTACACTAACATGCACTTCACTAACACATATCCAAGGAGACCGGTCGGGAGCTTAGAGCTTGTCCTGGCTGGGGCGGTGACCCGCTGGTGGGAGAGTCCTGGTTAGGGGGAAACCCCACTAGCCGACGGTAGATCGGCGCCGGATCTCGCCATCCAGCGGGGGAAGATCACCGCCGTCTCTCGAGAAAAAACATGCACTACACTAACGGGACTAATGACCTGAGCAGTTGACGCGCCCGGAAACATGAAAAAATCAATCAATCAATCGATGTTAAAAAACATTGACGTTAATTCATCGATGTTTTAATCAGTGATGTTTTTACAAAAACATCGATGTTTGGAGAACATCGACTTCGATGTCGCAACCCGAGTGACCACCGGCGTCGCAACAGCCATCGTGCCTCCGCAACACAGAAGCTCCCCCTCCGCCCACGATTCGCACAGCAGGACGTCTCCAGCCCAGTGCAGGCCTCGCCCCCGCACCCTCCCTTCCGTGCCACGCCTCTGGGCGCGGCTCCCTGCTGCGTGCGGCACCTCCGCATCTGCCCCGTCTTAGCCCCCCGCCTCGCCACACACATAGAGTGAAGATACCTCTTTGGTCTATGCCACACCTGTCGCTCCCCAGCCAAGTCCGCTCCCAGCTCCCGCCCAACCTTTTTCCCTTCTCACTTTGCTGCCCCATCCTTAGAGTACAGAATTCCCCTTTAGTCTATTACCTCTTTAGTCTATGCCACACCTGTCGCTCCCCAGCCAAGTCCGCTCCCAGCTCCCGCCCAACCTTTTTCCCTTCTCACTTTGCTGCCCCATCCTTAGAGTAAAGAATTCCCCTTTAGTCTATTACCTCTTTAGTCTATGCCACACCTGTCGCTCCCCAGCCAAGTCCGCTCCCAGCTCCCGCCCAACCTTTTTCCCTTCTCACTTTGATGCCCCATCCTTAGAGTACAGAATTCCCTTTTAGTCTATTACCTCTTTAGTCTATGCCACACCTGTCAGCCAAGTCCGCTCCCAGCTCCCGTCCAACCTTTTTCCCTTCTCACTTTGCTACCCCATCCTTAGAGTAAAGAATTCCCCTTTAGTCTATTACCTCTTTAGTCTATGCCACACCTGTCGCTCCCCAGCCAAGTCCGCTCCCAGCTCCGCCCAACCTTTTTCCCTTCTCACTTTGCTGCCCCATCCTTAGAGTAAAGAATTCCCCTTTAGTCTATTACCTCTTTAGTCTATGCCACACCTGTCGCTCCCCAGCCAAGTCCGCTCCCAGCTCCGGCCCAACCTTTTTCCCTTCTCACTTTGATGCCCCATCCTTAGAGTACAGAATTCCCCTTTAGTCTATTACCTCTTTAGTCTATGCCACACCTGTCGCTCCTCAGCCAAGTCCGCTCCCAGCTCCCGTCCAACCTTTTCCCTTCTCACTTTGCTACCCCATCCTTAGAGTAAAGAATTCCCCTTTAGTCTATTACCTCTTTAGTCTATGCCACACCTGTCGCTCCCCAGCCAAGTCCGCTCCCAGCTCCCGTCCAACCTTTTTCCCTTCTGACTTTGATGCCCCATCCTTAGAGTAAAGAATTCCCCTTTAGTCTATTACCTCTTTAGTCTATGCCACACCTGTCGCTCCCCAGCCAAGTCCGCTCCCAGCTCCGGCCCAACCTTTTTCCCTTCTCACTTTGATGCCCCATCCTTAGAGTACAGAATTCCCCTTTAGTCTATTACCTCTTTAGTCTATGCCACACCTGTCGCTCCTCAGCCAAGTCCGCTCCCAGCTCCCGTCCAACCTTTTCCCTTCTCACTTTGCTACCCCATCCTTAGAGTAAAGAATTCCCCTTTAGTCTATGCCCCATCGCACGCATGCCATAGAGAAATGATGTATAGTCTTTTTTAGTCTATGCTCAGGTCTCTAGATAGTCTCAGCTAGACTCTATCTCTTTAGTCTATGCTCAGGCCATTCCCAGTTCCACATCCAGCACTTTCCCATCCTTGCATTTAGATGTAGCTTCCTCTCTCGGCCACCTTCTCCTCCTCCTCCTCATCTTCCACTTCTTGCTTTCCTCTTCCTTACTTCATGCTGCTGCCCCTGGTCTACTCACAGTCTCCGCCCAGCCTGCGTCTTCGTTCCTTTCTGGTCCCTGCTCCAGAATCATTCCAAGTCCCGCACATGTGTTGGCGTCCATCCCTGCACCGATTCTACACTGCAGTTTTAACAGAGCTGCGTTTGAAGTAAGCCAGCTGTTACGGTGTCATCCAATCGGAAGGCCGAACGCCAACATAGTGACGTGAAGGTCCCGATCGGACGGAATCGCAGTATAGACAACGCAGCCTCCCTCTACCACTACCCCCGCCTCATCGTTAGCTGGTTTCACATCTTGTTCTCACCTCTGGTCCATTTGCACCCTTCGGCCAGCCTCTGCTTGGGTTCCATTCTTCCTGGCCCCTCGTCATCGGCCCATTCCCATCACCTGTCTTCGCCCCCGCCTCCTCCCCTCTCTCTTCACTAGACGCCACTCCAAACCTCGTCCATCACTTTCTTCCCCTCCTCTTCCTCTGCCTCCTCCTCATCCTTCTCTCACATTTCCCTTCCCCACCTTCCCCCATCATCTCTTCCTTCTTCACCTTCTCCCCGTCTTCTTCTATTCTCCATCTCCTCCTTCTTCACGACCGCCTCCATCTCTATCTCACCTTTTCCTTCATCTCATCATCTTCGTTTTCGTTCTTCACCTCCTCTCCGTCTTCTTCTTCTTCTTCTTCTTCACTGCCTGCTTCTCCATCCCCCTTCTCCTCCGTCTCATTCCCCTCCACCTTCTCCTCCTTTGCTATTTCGTCCTCCAATTCCTTCTTCAGCGTTTCTTCCTCTTCCTTCTGTTCCTCCACTTCCTCCTCTTTCTTCATCTGGACCTCCTTCTCGCTTCACCCTCGTCATAGACTACAGAGGTAATTCTTTACTCTATGCTCTACTACTTACTCTATACTCTACGCTACTGTTCCCAGTCTCAGCCCAGCCTGTGTTCTCTCCCCTTCCCATCCTCTTCCCCTTCCCCCAGCCGGTGCCGCATCGGCCGCCGCCGCTGTCACCCTCTTGGCGCGGGGCCGACGGCCTGGCCGCCGCCGCCGCCTCCGCCGCTGCCAGGGCGCGGCCACGCCGCCACCCCGCGCCCTCGCCCGCCCAGATGCTGCAGCGGCCAAGGGGGCGGGGGCGGGGGCGGGGGCGGAGAGGGGGGCGGGGCCTCAGCGCCGCCGCGCGTTCCCAAGCGCTTCTCCCTCCTCGCGGCGCCGCCGCCGCCGCCGCCGGCCGGCCCGACCAGCTGGCGCCAGCGGCGGCGGCCCACGCGGCCAGTGGGCCCGCGCGCGCCTTTCGCTGGCGCAAACACCCGATTTACGCGCTGCCTTTTGGCGGACGATTGCGAACCAATTTACACGTTGCCCTTTGGCGTACTGCTTCGACCCGATTTACATCCTGCCTTTTGAGGAATTATTTCGAACCAATTTACATATCGCCTTTTGGCGTAGGATTTCGACTCGATTTACTCTGTGCTTTTGGAGGAATCATTTCGAACCGATTTTCAAGCTGCATTTTGGCGAACGATTTCGATTCGATTTCCTCGGTACTTTTTGACGAATATTTTCGAACCTATTTCCTCGCTGCATTTTGGAGAACATTTGGGAACCGATTTCAACGCTGACTTTTGACGAACGTTTCCGAACCGATATTCACGCTGCATTTTGGCGTACGATATCGACCCGATTTACCCACTGTCTTTGGCGTTTTCTTCGACCCGAACTACACTTTGCCTTTTGGAGGAATGATTTCGAACCGATTTATACGCTATCTTTTGGAAACCGATTACGACCCGATTTACACGCCTTTTTGTCGAACGATTTCGACTCGATTTATAAGCTGCCTTTTGGCGAACGATTCCGACCCGATTTACACGCTTCATTTTTGACGAACGATTTTGTAGTTTCAACGAAGGCGCGCATGCGCAGTGTGCTTCGACGTTCGCCGCAGACTACACGAGGGGCGCAACGATATTTCTGTCCCTCTGCGCCCCCTTTTCCATTTAACGTTTCTGTTTGTATATGCCTTATTTATTTTTCTACAAAATAAGTAAATCATACTGCAAGGAGAATGAGATTGTAAATTTAATGAAATAATAAACAAATACAATTGATTTGACGTTGAACCATTTGGTTCACTCAAGGATTTTGAGAGAGCTTCATTATCTAATTTCTTGAATCAATCCCCACCCAAAGAATCAGTATAAAAAGAGGAAAATCAGAAAGTGATCAATTTAAAAATAAATTCAACTAAAATTGAACTAAAATCAAATAAAATTAAATTAAAAAAGAAAGGGCAACGGGCCATCTTTCGAAATTTTCAGCAGGGCCTCGACCCCTCTGGTCTCCTTTGTAATTCAATATTCAGATTTTAAACCTCAAATCAAATAAGTTGTGGTTCTTTTCAGTATTTGAAGTAGAATTCTCCTTCAGACAGGGTATGAATTGATCCGCCACATGGGATTCAAGCTCAAGAACCTCATGGTCAGAGACCCTGCAGTGGCAAATGATGTAGTCACTGAGCAATCTCAACTAATCCAAATGATATGTTCTATTTCTTTCATCAGGAATTTCAGAAGTTGGATAGTCCTAATAATGACAAAGATAATTAGTTCCACCTGTGCGAACTTTCCCCAATTTTTAATTGGCTTTAAAAGTGAAACGCGCTTTATATTGAAAGTGGATCCTCACTTCGAACGCTGCTGAGAATCCGAGTTGAGTGCGGGTATCATATGCAATAGAACTAGCGTACCCGTGCGAGAACTCTCGCATGTTAAATCCCACCATCTTCCCTATTTTTCCATTTCCATATTAAGCCTGTAATATATCTTTTACTTCAGGACCCTCTTATCCTCCGTCACTTGGTCCATATATGTCTCCTTGTTATTGATAACAATACAATACACACTTGTCAAGACAAAGTATTCTTATTTAACGATATTATCGAGAAGTGAGGTATACTCATGAAATTTAATCACGTAGAATATCAAGTAATTAGTTTAATTTCACATACTGTTGCAAATTCTACAGAATCTGAACAGGTGGAGTAGAATCGAGAAGCGTCGAACCTGCTAAAATGTAATAGAATGTTCAAGAAGATCTTATCCTGTAGGCTATGGTGTGAGGAATTCATTGAGGCTTTCAGCCTCAAAATTTTAATGTTTCAGGCCCTAAAACGCTTCGTTCACGAGTTATTTAACGATATATATTCAAAAATATAGCGGAGTGTTGGGGTTTGGATTTGACATGAATATTTAGATGCATTTTTTTCAACAAACCCTTCATGCTTTAAAGTCAAAGTGCCATTCCTCACGTCTCTGTGAAATTCTCTTTTTTTGAGACCTCATTCACAAATATTGGTTGCGTGTGAGAGCCGGAAAAGGTAGGTACACTACTGAAATAATATAGGAGACGATGAAATCGCATTTTGTTAATTACGACAAAAAAAAAAAAAAAAACATAATTTCGCGTGCGGCACAAACCTCGTGTTTCAAGTGCCTGTGATGCATAATTTGCGAACTACACACGATGTGATGTAGGGTAACGCGCATTGTTGGCTGCATGAGAACCTATTTTCCTTATACCATGATATGCGATATTCTATTTTTTTAAAATTATGTTTGATGCACTCCTGAAAATGGGATAATTTGCTGTTGATGTTTTTTTATGAACGGTACTAAACCGTCATATTTCCATAGCACATGAGTATATACCCGTAGAGGTAATAATGTACTGCAAAACATCGAAAATTTCCAGTAATGGGAAAATATGCTTTTTCTATTGTGACACATTTAACTTGAACACAAAAATTCAATACATTTTACGCTCCAACGTCACTTTTTTAAAATCTAAATATAGTTCCAAAAATCTCTTCTAAAGAGTACCGGTTTATGCCATCGGAAAATATATTTTCAGGATATTGCATCCATGAAAAATAAAAAAAAACAAGACGACTGCTATACCCAAGTTTGCGGGTTCAAACCCGATAGAAGCCGTGGATTTTTAAGGGCGAAAAAATCTTTCGTACGCCTTCCTTCGGGGGGGAAGTAAAGCCAGCTGTCCCATGTTAGTACATTTACTGCATGTAAAAGATCCTCAAGCCTAAATGATGCTTCTGAGCTAAATTCAAATCGCCTGTTTCGTCGCCCAAGTAATACCTTCTTTCTCCCATGGTTGGTGAAAGGAGTGTAACGAAATTTGCGTGGTCAGACGGGCAAGGTCAGACGGGCAGACAGAGCAGGCCTCATGGCCTGAGTCTCGCCACGTAAAATAAGGCAAATTCGATTCAATTCAATCCGTTTAACATGTGAGCTACTTGAAATATAATGTCAAATGTTTGACACTTGTACTACGAAGGAGGTCTTACAACCAAAACTTTCAAGTATGCGTTTTAACGAATTTCCCCACTGAGTGCGGAAAATAGTACGTTATTGCCGATTTAAAAGATATTAAATTCATATTTAGAGTACAATAAATTTAATGAATTGCATCCATTCGGACTGTAATATATATTTTGGGTGTAAATAATTATGAAATTGCGACAGAATTGCATTTTGAGTTGAATTTTAAATAACATTTCTACAACAAAATGGTACCTGACGCAGCATTTTTTAAATGAATTTTGAAATCACTTTGCACGATTTAGTAAAGATTGTCTACTTTTATCTAGCACACAAAATATTTTGATTTATTCCTCCTGACGATACTGCCAAAAATGATTGTGATAATAAAGATAATTATTATAATCAAAATGATAAGTGTAAGATAAGATAAACTAGTAGTGATGTTCCATTGGTGGCACCCCAGTAATCCGATGCAAAAGGGACTAAACTAATGTACACGAATTAGGACCCTATCATTTCGGCATCACCAAACTTAACACCACAAGAATTTAAGCATTAGTTATAACAATAATGTCACACTGCTCTATAAACAGAACGAACAGAGCTTTACGCTAATTTCCCACGAATTGGTACGAATCGAATTCATACGTTTTCCAATCGAGTCCCGACGGCGGCAGGATTTTCGTCACTAGTTTTTCAGCTAGGTCGAATTCAGTCGCTGTCTGGAGGAGAATTCTAGCGGCCGGCTGCTCTGATCGGTAGTTTACCGTGATTTCTCCGATCAACACCAAGCGAATGCCGGAGCAGTACCCTAACAAACGGACCGCCGGCGAACTTTCCTTCCTCTTCCTTGTCCTATCCTCACCCCTTACACACACATGCCCTTACACTTACACTAACATGCACTACACTACCACACATACCGGGAGACCGGTCGAGGGCTTAGAACTTGTCCCGGCTGGGGCGGAGCCTGGCTAGTGGGAGATACCTGATTAGGGAAAAATCCGTTAACCGACGGTAGGTCGGTGCCGGATCTGGCCATCCAGCGAGGGAAGACCACCGCCTCCTCCTAACCAAAAACACGCACTACACCTACGAGACTACTGACCATAGTGGTTGACGCGCCCGGAATCCCAATCACTTGAACAAAAAGTATTCATAGTGATACATCATATGGAAGTATCTCGGTCTCTCCAGGTAGATTATGAATACTCTCGTTTTTTTGCGAGTTTGTCAATGGCTTGATAATACACTGGTTTCACGTAAATGTTTCAGTAAATTTGCAATCGTAAATACTGAACATAGGCAACATTGGCTAATGCAGAATTCAGAGTGGCAATAATACGAAGGCCTTAAACACATTTTCCTTACTGCAGTTAATTCAGTTCTGCGTCACCTCGTTCTTATTATCAGTGACGTAGGTGGAGCTCGAAGGAATGACCAGTAGCGTTAGCTCAGTGCATCAACTGATGTCACTGTAGCGCCTCTGACCGGGAGGTCCTAGGTTCGAGTCCTGACGGCAGCAGGATTTGCGACACTAGCTTTTCAGCTAGGTCGTATCCAGTCGCTCTGGAGAAGAATTCTAGCGGCCGGCTGCTCTGATCGATAGTTTTCCGTGGTTTGCCTGACAACACCAGGCGAATGCCGGAGCAGTACCCTACCAAACGGGCCACGGACCGCGCGCGATTTTTCCTTCCTCTTCCTTGCCCTATCCTCTCCTCTTACACACACACTTACACTAACATGCACTACACTACCACATATACCGGGAGACCGGTCGGGAGCTTAGAGCTTGTTCCGGCTGGAGCGGTGCTCAGCTAGTGGGAGAGTCCTGGTTAAGGGGAAACCCCACTAGCCGACGGTAGGTCGGTGCCGGATCTCGTCATCCAGCGGGGGGAAGATCACCGCCATCTGCCGAGAAAAAAGACATGCACTACACTAACGGGACTAATGACCGAAGCAGTTAACGCGCCCGCAAACACGAAAATATCAATCAATAATACGAAGGCCTTAAACACATTCTCCTTACTGCAGTTAATTCAGTTCTGCGTCACCTCGTTCTTATTATCAGTGACGTAGGTGGAGCTCGAAGGAATGGCGTCACTGGGTCAGTCATCGAACCGTTCCTATTATCGACATATTGCATCTTTCAAAATATTACGCACGCAAATGAAATACAAACAACTTATACGTAATGGAGAAGAAATAACATCATAGGAAAGGAGAAGCGAAATCTGTTTGTGCATACGATCAATATTTATGTATCACGGATTCGTCTAATTCACTGTTTGTTTGCCCGTTTCAAAACTTTGATTCTGCTAGTGAAAGAGTACAAAAGATATAATGATATTCTTTAACACTAGATTTAAAAAAATTAAAACTACGAACTTCATTTAAATCATATGAAACTCGTAGTTATTCGTGTTCCAAGGTAACTTTAAATTATTATCATAATTTATTATTCTATCTGAAATTATATTTTCATCTTCAAACAAACATCATAAACTTTCATCTCGTTTATGACTTGACATTGCTTCTGAGCAATTATGAATGAATAATTATGTGCACGATTTAGGAAACCAGAACGTTTGTCATCGTCATTCGTGCCCTAGACAGATGAAAATATCTAGTCTGATTTACGCGGTATTTGAACCTACAACCTTCCATTTGGTGCAAAGATATCACCGTCTGAACATCAACGCGTCGACTGACTAATTTTATTGTATTTTTGTCAAGAACGTCGGTAACTCAATCTTATTATAGAAATGAAGAACAACAGTCCCAAATTAGTTTAGAGAGCTTTCATTGACCGAAGAGTTTTCATTGAATAAAACATTCGCCAATTTTTACCAATTGAGTCGTGTAATATTTTGCATTCCAAAAAAGTATCTTTTTGGATGTGACCTCAGAATAATTAGCCTTTTGTAGAATAAGATAATAATAACCCATATCAGTGGCATGGCAAAACAAGTAACTCTCTAGAAGAAATACTCAAGATTAGCGTGCACGTGCACGACTAGAATGAGCGTGCATGACTCTAGAATGAAAAATCAGACTTCAGCAATTAAATAACATAGAATAACAATTAGTCCATTGAATTTCACGTATTTTTCGAAATTCTGTGGCAACCGGGGCCACTAACTAAATATACCCAGAAGAGGCGAACCCTGATAAATGTAATAGAATGTTCTAAAATATTATCATTGTTATACATCATTTTGTAGATTATGGCACGGAAAACAACTTGATATCTTTAGCTCCAAAACAGGTTCTCTCATTTACTCTGGATATAATAGAATATAAAATTGATTAATTTCACATAGAATTCGAGATTCCACGTCTCCTGGAAATTGAAAATCCTGAAAATTCGAAGTCCAGTATGCAGATTTGTGCCTATGGCGTGTTGGAAATCGTAAAAAACTGCAATCTTTGGTTAACGTATTAGGGATTTTTAGTTCCAGGCTTACGAAGACATCCGTAATCTCAATTGATCACGTGACTACGTTATACGGTCATAAGGAACAACGTTCAGATGAGCTTCAGTAATTGCGTCAATGCATTCAGTAATTGCGTCAATACAAAATGCATTATAACAAAAGTATTTTAAACTTTGAACAAAGAAGTTACGTAGTATATCAAAGAATGTAGGCAATTAGTGAGATATTTGAACCACGGTTCGAGTCAAGAGTTTCTAGCCCTGCGCGATAACTATGCTCTCTGCAATTTTTTTTCTTCTGGAGAATGTAGGTAATATCTAATAACGGTGTTCGTTATGGACATACGACATAACCTCAAAGAAGTTTGATCTCAAAATCTTTTTCGCAAATTTCTTAACAATCATTTCCAACATTTTCGATTAATTCTTGCCAGAGTTGTGGAGAAGGATAGGATTAATTGTAACCTCACATACGAGAATCACTTTATCGGATTTGAAAAATTTAGAACTTCCTGTTTTAGGTGGCCGTTTGTAAGGTGACCGAAGAAACTCCTACGGGCATGCAAGATTTATGAAGTTATAAGAAGATATTTATGAACCGTGTGACTCGAAGAACGGTCACGTGGCTATTAGAGCATAAGGTCGCTTACTAACTTATAAAATTACGCGTTGCAAAAGAGTCCCTATTTTGAAAGGTTGATTGATTATCAGACTTCGATTCTGGGCGCATGAACAACTAAGGTCATTAAGTCATAAGTGCCAAGTACATAAGTTTTAAGTGAAAGGTCATACGTGCAGTGCATTTTTTTATTGCGGGGGTTGCGGTGAATTTTCCCCGCTGGATGGCGAGATCCGGCGCCGACCGTCAGCGTGCGAGTTTTTTCCCAGCCAGGTACCTATCTTCCACCAGGGGGTCACCGCCGGAACCAGGACAAGTTCTAAGCTGCCTCCTGGTCTCCCGACATGTGTAGTAATTTAATGTACGCAAGTGTGGATGTAACAGTGAGGAAAGGCAAGGAAGAGCAACGAAAGATCACGCGCGGTTCGTGGCCCGTTTGTTAGGGTACTGTTTCGGCATTCGCCTGGTGTTGATCGTATAAACCCCGGAAATTCACCGATCAGAGAAACTGCAGCTTCTAGAATTCCCCTCCAAACAGCAGCTAACTAGTGTCCAAAATCCTGCTACCTTCGAGACACGAACCCTAGGACCTCCCGGTCAAAGGCTTTATAGAAACATCAATTTACGGCCTGCCGGTGTATTTTAGAAGAATGGGCAGTTTTGGAATCCACGAGCGGAACTCAACTTTTGGCGAAGAAAGGTTATGGGCCCAGCGATTCGCGAGTTTCGCCCAGCGTGTGAGGACTTGCGCGCCGACAGAGACGGACGCAACAGAGGAGCGGCGGCGGCGACGGAGGCTGCGCCATCCGTCCCGCGCCCCGCGCTGGCGCCACGAGCGCGCGCCGCCTCCGCCGCCACCGCCGCCCCCGCCATCGCCGCCGCTGCCGCCACCGCCGCCTCCGCCACCGCCACCGCCGCCCCGCCGCCTCCGCCGTCACCGCCGCGCCGCTTTGCCGCCGCGCTGCCGCTGCCGCTGCCGCCGCGCCTCTCCGCCACCGCCACCGCCACCGCCACCGCCTGCCACGCCACCGCCACCACCGCCACCGTCTCCGCCGTCACCGCCGCCGCCGCCGCCACCGCCACCGCCGCCTCCGCCTCCCGCCTCCACCACGCCTCCCGCCGCCACCGCCGCCGCCGCCGCCACCACCGCCTCCGCCGTATCCACAGCCGCCGCCGCCGCCGCCGCCGCCGCCGCCGCCGTCGCCGTCGCCGCCTCCACCGCCTCCATCGCCGCCACCGCCGCCAACACCGCTGCCGCCGCCGCCTCCCCCGCCTCCATCGCCGCCGCCGCCGCCGCCTCCACCGCCTCCACCGCCGCCACTAGCCTCCGCCGCCGTCACCGCCATCGCCGCCGCCGCCGCCGCCGCCGCCGCGCAGCGCCCAGCTGGCGCCGGAGAGCCGCCGCTAAGTAACGACCTCCTGCTCCCGCTCGCGCGCGCGCGGCGGGGGAGGGGGAAGCGCGAGGGGAAGGAGGAGGGGAAGGAGGGCGGGGCGGGGAAGAATGCGGGACCAGATGTCCCCGGCGCGGCGCGCCGCGGGTTCCGGCCCCGCTGCGCCGCCTCCGCCTAGTGAGTCACCCCCTCCCTCCGCCGCCACCGCCGCCGGCGTTCGGCCGCTGTGGTGGGTGCCCCCGGCACCTGCGCCCACGCACCTGTTTGTGCCTCGTGGGACGGCGGGAGGGGGCGGCTCCTCCTCCGGCGATGACCTGCTTCTCACTTTCGCGTTTACCTACTGCTGGGGCGGGGCCACCTCGGGATGCCGGACCGGGAGCGGTAGCTCAGACCTTCAACTGATGTCACTGCAGCGTCTCTGACCGGGAGATCCTAGGTTTGAGACCTGACGGCGGCAGGATTTTCGACACTAGCTTGTCAGCTAGGTAGAATTTGGTCGCTGTCTGGAGGAGAATTCTAGCGGCCGGCTGCTTTGATCGGTAGTTTTCCGTGGTTTCTCCAATCAACACCAGGCGAGTGCCGGAGCAGTACCCTACCAAACGGGCCACGGACCGCTCGTGATATTCCCTTCCTCTTCCTTCTCCTACCCTCTCCCCTTACACACACACACTTACACTAACATACACTACACTACCACGTATTCCGGGAGACCGGTCGGGAGCTTAGAGCTTGTCCCGGCTGGGGCGGTTCCCCGCTGGTGGGAGAGTCCTGGTTAGGGGGAAACCCCACTAGCCGCGGTAGGTCGGCGCCGGATCTCGCCATCCAGCAGAGCAAAATCACCGCCATCTCCCGAGGAAAACAATGCGCTAAACTTACGGGACTAATGACCGAAGCAGTTGACGCGCCCGGAAACACGAAAAAATCAAATCAAATCGGGATTCCGGAATGATGGTACTTGGGATAGACGGAGGCTTTTTTGCTAAAAAGTGAAACTTGCAGTGAACGTTAATTAAATTTGAAGAGGCTTTCCTATATTTTTTGTGGAATTGAGTTAGTATCATTATACAAAACCTCAGAATTTATTATTTTAGTTTAATATGTAATTTAAATCCAGTATGGACTTAAACTCCGGGGTTCTTAGCCGGCCACCCAACCAGGAACCCGCGAATCTCGAATTTGCTGAACCTCCGTGATTTCACGGAGCGTAATAAACGAATTCGGCTAGCGGCGCAGGCTTCCCACAGCAGTAGATTTTTTCTCGATGTATCATCACACTCGCAGGGCCATATTTGCCTGCCGTTAATTGAGCGGTACATAGTTGCAATAGCCCTCGAACCCGCTCTGTAATTCGCGAACGCGTTGACGTTCCTTCGAGCGGGAAGGTGGCGGCTGTCCCTCCGACTCGCAATGCAAGCTCGCCCGTAAGGCCTCATTCGCAATGCAAACTTAAACGTAACGTAATGTCGCAACTTAGCAGTAAAATTTACACGTAAAAACATGCATTCACAATGACGAACGTAAGGCCCCATTCACAATGCAAACTTAAATGTAACGTAATGCCGTAAACTTAGCAGTAAAGTTACACGTAAAAACATGCATTCATAATGACGAACGTAAGGTCTCATTCGCAATGCAAACTTAACGTAACGTAATGCCGCAACTTGGCAGTAAAATTTACACGTAAAAACAAGCAGTCACAATGACGAACGTAAGGCCCCATTCACAATGCAAACTTAAACGTTACGTAATGCTATAAACTTAGCTATAAAATTTACACGTAAAAACATGCATTCACAATGACGAACGTAGGGCCTCATTCGCAATGCAAACTTAAACGTGACGTAATGCCGCAGTAAAATTTACACGTAAAAACATGAATTCACAATGACGAACGTAAGGCCCCATTCACAATGCAAACTTAAACGTAACGTAATGCCGTAAACTCAGCAGTAAAATTTACACCTAAAAACAAGCATGCACAAAGACGAACTAAAGCAGGAACGTATGTTTCGCCTGAACCAATCAGATTTCAACGTATTGAAGCTTGATTGATTTTTTTCTAGCATGGTAGAAAGATCTTTTCACCACGGTTTCATCATGTTCCTAGGCTTTTCCTATTGATTTGTCTTTTTTACATAAATGCGAGTAGCTGTTGTATTAGTGCTTGTATTTAATTTATTTTATAAATAATGATTCTCTTGTACCAAATTCACGAGTACATTCGTCGAACGCGAGTTTTTTATTCGCCACGTCAAGTTCAAGTCGCAAGAAAAATTGCCCAAATTCTTTCTTTGAATTCACTACTCGCGTCAAAACCGTTCGCGAAGTAGTTCAGTACGTAACAGTAATGAAATGACATAACGAGAAATCTGAACAAAATCTGAAATTCACCATGTTTGTTTCTTTCATGCAGCTCTCTGATTGGTCTTCTGTAGAATTGCGACGTAAACTTATAACGTAAAAGCTTGGCGCTTGTGAACTCTTACGTTTACTGCTTTACGTCTATGGTTACGTCAAGGTACTGTGAATGGTCTCGCTTAACAAACCATTTTCTAGGTTTTGCGGCTACGTTTAGCTTACGTTTAAGTTTTCATTTGTGAATTAGGCCAAAGCGGCTCAAGTATTGCGTGCTAAGAATACACACCTGTAATGGAGCTCAGAATGAGAGATTGAGGTTCAAAGTTTAACAGCATTCCTCAGTAGATCGCCAACTTATGAAAGTTTTTAATTCAATGCCACTGCTTTGTAAGTACGGGGTAAATATGTGCAGGAAATATCACTTTAAATATCACGACCAAAGAATATTAGTAATCTACTTAAAAAGAGAACGTACCAACTTTATTCAAAAGCCTTTCTTAACACTTCCCGTCCGTCATACCATTATTAAGCCTTAGCCTTTAGTAGAACAAATTACGAAGAGAAAACCTCATAGTAACAACCATTTGGTCACAAAATGAAAATACGACCTTTGTGCCTGGCATGACAGTATATTTACTGTCATGTAGACTTAATATATTCACTTCATTTAATAAATTTGATTCATTTAGCGGATGCGTAATGTTTATAGTTACTGTGCAACTAAAGCAGTGGAGACAGGGTTGAACTTGATTCCAGTCCCAACATGGGCGGATTTTTGACACCAGCAAAGAAGGTGGGTCGGGGTCGACCCTCTTGATTCTGAGTTCTCAGCTATTCTGACTCGTCGTTTTCGTTAACTCTTTTCTCATCTATTCGAAGTTGACATCAGATCGGTAGTAACAAACAGCCACTGACCGGCAGAGCAGGAATGGGTCATGTCCACTTTAATGTACGTTCTAGCTGTTACACAAATTATAATTTCCGGCGTACAATCAACATTTTCATTTTAACATTTACTTTTCATCATTTACTTTTACTTTTCCTTACCTTTCGTCTTATTGTTACTTCTTATTAGTTCTTCGTATTTCAAAATAGATTTACGAGTATTTTATTTACTTCGTAACATTATTTTAGTCTTAAAACTTTTGGTTCGATAACTTCATTTCCATTCAGGCTACTTGTTTTTGAGAGTGTTTTTCTGATTTGAATAAAATGAAGAGCTTTCGAAACAGATGTTGATATTTCTACAAATGAATTAATTTTATATAAATTTTATGGTGTCTTAGGGAAGTTTTGCTGATTTTTCTCCCTCTGCCTCTTTCTAATCTACCAGCGCAAAAGATTAATGAAACATTTCATTAAAAATGATATAGAAAAGGATCTACTAACTTAGATATATAACAAGATACAAGTTGTGTAAAATTATTCTTTGCTGTTGTGCAAATATGGTATAATCATAATTTCATTTTCCGCATAAGCCTTTCGTACATATGAGAGAAAACATTTCTATAAATCTTGTTTTCGCCGTGTAATACACAAAGGGGATGTCAAAGATTGCTTTCCTCAGGACATAAGTCACGGGAATATTCAGATGGTTTCAACCATTACAAGAAAAGTGTAATTGTTTTTGAAAAATCGATCATGATCAAATCACGGTTGCAATGCAGCTATTACTTTTGTGTTGACCTGCACCAAGGGCATTAATATTCTTGGGAATGGAATTTTTTCTAAGGGCCAACAGTTCTCATTCATCCTATTATTTCTCAGATTCCGTAATACGACGCGAATTAAATTTCTATGCAAAAAACTACACAAGTTTTCTACATTTTTTTATAAAATTGTTTTCATTATACAAGTAAATAAACGCTTATTTATGCAATTGGAGCACTTTTCAGATTCTCTTAATTTCACGCAACATCAAAAGCATATTTCTCTACAACAACATTCCTTCAAAAAAAATAATGTAGCTATTGGTAAAGAGTGTTACGCGAATTCTCATAATATTCTGAAAACTGCAATGAGAATTAAATATTTCTCTTAAAATTACACTTTAATGTAGCGCAAATATGTAATTTAACTTCCGTGCTTTCCTGTGGAAGAGGAAGAAACTGAAACAGAGGAGGATAAAGGTAGAGAATGACAAAGATGCAAGGAAAGACAGGGAGCGAACAAGATTGAGTAGCAAGAGTCTACACTTCTTATTTCAGTGAGGGAAGATAACCGCCACCTCCCGATGAAAAAACATGCACTAACCTTATGGGACTAATGAACATAGTAGTTGACGCACCATGAATTAGTAATTAATCAATCAATTTATCTACTAGTAAAACTCTTTTTCTGATCCTTCCGCAACATTCAACAAAATAATTAATTCATTAATTACGAATATTTAAATCTCTGAAAACTATTATTTCTTCTTACCACAACGCAGTGCGAGCTTTACATGCGGAAGGGTGGGAGCGCGCATGTGTTTATTTGGCTGTGTGAGCGATTGAGTGAGGGTGCATATGTGTGGGTGATCATATGCGTCCCGTGGTGCAATGGACTGAAGCGTAACCAGCATCGCTTCCGCCACTTGCATCATCCCCACCCCTCCACGCTCTCCAAAGAGGATTGGCTGCCAAAGTACTTGGCGGCCTCACGCGCGTTGAGAACCAACATCACATAATCACCAGTAACATCATATGGAAAGCTTCCTAATGTATGCAAGAGCTAACAGCAAGCTATACGAGGCTAAAGTGGGGAATAATGTATTCAAGAGATTTGATAGATATCATACGTTCTGAAAAATATTGTCAAAATGCAATTGTCTTTAGACGAAATGAAAGAGATAACTGTTATAAATATCCGAAATTTTATATCCAATAATTGTCTCATAAAAATGTGACTTGTATTTGCGAATTAAGAGAGCATTTTCAAATTATGTTCTATATATTCGTGTATCGCAATAATACGTTATTGATTAGTTTTCTTCCTAATATCACAAAAAGTTTGCAACAACAGAAGGTTTTATGAAATAACATACTCGTACATTTGATGATACACGTTAGGTAGAGACGATTCAAACACATACGAGTAACAGAAAACATAAGATAAAACATTAAAATCACTTTCATGATACTCAACTACTGCCGGGAAACGCTTGTAACATTCAACGTCTTCGAAATTGAGATATAGCTAATTTTTATCATTTCTCTTTCTATATTTATACTCTTTCTTATTTTTGCCTTATACTCGGAAATATAGATATTTATTATTTTTGCAGTTAGGTTTTTACACCCCGGTGGCAGAACACTACAATTTACATTACAATTAGAAATATAAATAAAATTTAACTTTAAATTATTTTAAGACAATGATAATAATAATAATAATAATAATAATAATGTGATAAGAATGCTATCAATAATAGGAATAATAGCAGTAATAGGATGAACTCTACATGTTATGTCTGACCTGCACAATTATTTTAAACTATTAAATACACGACTTTTTAATTACACTGCACTTCACTTCACAACATTTGCACTTCACTTCTCTTTCTACTTCTCTATTGCACTACACTTCACAACACGTCACCACACTTCAACACAATACTACTTGAATATAATTATATATTTAATAAAGCAACACATTTAGTAGTAATTATCACAGTACTAACATTAACAATAGCAATAAAATGACAATAATAATAATACCTGTTATAATAAGCTTAACTTACTAAATTAATGAAGTTTGCAAATATCAATAGTTACTTTACTATTAAAACTTTGAACACCTAGAGGAAAGGGTTCCAACACTGTCGCAGGCGACTTATTCCAGTTCACGCAATTTGCGCTTGAAATTCACGATTTTTTCCTCAAAAAAAGCTTCCAATTTTTCCTTTAAATTTTTCTCACTTATGTAATCACAGACGGTAAAAAAAGTGCTAGTCCCAGCTCTGTTTCTTCGAAAATTACAACAAAAATTTTAAAATTACAAAATTGAAGATAAAGTATTTTTCCTTGGACAAGGCCTGTTGTACAAAATTAGCTCTTTAAACAAGTCATGTACCATTTTTTTTAAAACGAGGTTTTGGGGCTTGAAATTTACCCATTTGTTCTCAAAAACCGCTCCAAATGTTTCTTTAAATTTTCTCCGTATCTTTAATAAGGGACGGTAAAAAATATGATGCTAGTCTTATTTTGGGGTATTGTTTGTTTTTTCGAAAATTCAAAATTACAAAATTTAAGATAGAGATTTTTCCCTCAGACAAAGCCTGTTGTACAAAATTAGCTGTTTAAAAAAGGCCATGTACATTTTTTTGTAAAGGTTAGTAGTTTTCGCATAATTTCTATTTGAAATTAATGAAACATGTAAGGGCGTCCCGTCGTACATAACGATAATATTGTACTATTGGGATAAAGTATGTGTGCTGTTGTAGCACCACTAGTTTTCTTTATTTTTCGCTTCTGCACTAGTTACTAAGCTGACACGAATTCAACCACTGCCTGGAGAAGAATTTTTGCGAACGGCTGTTCTGATTGGTAGGTTTTCGTAATTTCTCCGATCACCACCAGGCGTATACCGGGGTAATACCCTAGTGAGCCATGGACCGCGGACGATATTTCATTTCTCATCCTCTTCTTCCACCCACACTTAATCATACATGCACCACCCTACCGCATATCTCGGGAGAGTGGTCGGGACCTCAGAGTAGTCCCGGTTGGGGCGATGCCCTCTCAGAGAGATTCCTGTAGGGGATAAATCAACAAGTCGACGTGACAGTTGGCGCCGGATCTCACGTTCCAATGAGAAAGGAGCACCCCACCTCCTCGAATATGACATACACTAGCGACCTAAATAGTGGACACACCAGGTATCAATTCCCACTCACTTCAATGAGAATTCGTGATTAACTGGAACGAAAAAGTTCAAAGAACAAGAAGCCAGAGCATGACGGCACAATCGTTTAGTTATTTTTATCGTTTTGAATTGAATGAGCAATCCACGTACAGTAATTGTGTAACTTGCGTTTCTCCAGATGTACGTATGTGTGTGGGTGTCCGTTACTTGTGCTGTGATCTCTCCCGTCCACCATTCCAATCAAGTGAATGTAATTCGACACGCCTCCATCTATTACTACCGGGAGCGGTGGCTCAGTGCATCAACTGATGTCATTGCAGTGCCTTTGACCGGGAGGTCCTAGATTCGAGTCCCGACAGTGGCAAGATTTTCGTGTGGTTTCTCCGATCAAACCAGGCGAATGCCAGAGCAGTACCCTAACAAACGGGCCACGGACCGCGCGCGATCTGTCCTTCCTGTTCATTGTCCTATCCTCTTCCCTTACACACACACACACACACACACACACACACTTACACTAACATACACTACACTACCACAAATTCCGGGAGACCGGTCGGGAGCTTAGAGCTTGTCCCGGCTGGGGCGGTGCCCCGCTGGTGGGAGAGTCCTGGTTAGGGGGAAACCCCACTAGCCGGCGGTTGGTCGGCGCCATTTCTCGCCATCCAGCGGAGGAAGATCTCCGCCATCTCCCGAGGAAAACATGCACTACACTTACGAGAATAATGACCAACGCCGTGGACGCGCCCGGAAACACGGAAAAATCAATGAATCGGGGACTTAGAACTTGTCCAGGCTGGGTGCGGTGCCCCGCAGGTGAGAGATACTTGGTAGGGAAAGCCCCACTAGCTTGGTTGGCACCGGATCTCGCCATTCATTGAGAGAAGATAACCGCCACCTCCCGATGAAAAAACATGCACCAAACGTATGGGACTAATGAACATAGTAGTTGACGCACCATGAATCAGTAATTAATCAATCAATTCATCTACTAGTACAAGTCTTTTTCTGATCCTTCCGCAACATTCTACAAAACTGAGAAAAAAATCATTGTAAGTGCGCGAATTGATTGTTGTTTTGCTTCGACCTATGATCTCCGCAAAAAAAAAATCAATCTCGACCTTGAAAAAACATCCACTTGCCTCACGAAATATGTTGTAGTAGAATGAAGAAGCAATGCTGGTTAGGGATACGTCTGTTTATTTCGTTATATTTCCAAACGTGAAGTACTTTTTTCGTGTTAACAAGATTGTTGACCTGGCAATCTTTTTTAATGGATGTTAACTTTAATGGATATATACTTTGCTTCATTTTTTAGGTGGATTAAACACCCAAACTACAAACATTTTGGTAGAGGGTTTAAGGCATTTAAAGAGATTATCAATCGAACCTCTATCCTTTCTATTCCTCTCGACAAGACAACAAAACGGTACAGAAGTCTACTACCACTCAAGTCGGGGACCTGTATCCCGAACGTGCATCAACCCCCCCCCCCCAGAACGTGAACTAAAACGAACAAGAGAAACCGCGAAAGTCCAGAAATTACAGTTTTTAATGTGCTCTCTTTGAAATGGAACAACTGATAGTGAATCTTTTGACCGGGAGCGGCGTTTAATAGTCCGCTCCGAAACCGACTTCCGGTGCAACGGCACCTGCGGCATCACAGCTCAATGGCTTCCGGTTTGGCAGTCGCGGCAGACGGCACGGACGGCAGATGCGCCAGAAGGCAGACGAGTGGGCGGCGTCCTAGAAATAGGACACTGGGAAATGACGTTCTCTTACGGGGATCTGGGAAGTGACGTCAACATTCGGTATTCAGGTAGAAGCAAGAAACTACGTCCTCGAGTAGCCGAGGTGCTTGCCGAATATTCGTTTCCTTCCATGTGCCCGAAGAACCGACCTGATAATGATGGCTCCACACATTCGGTATTTGGCGAACAGCGAGCGAGCGATTGCTCACTCCCGAGTAGCAAAGATGCTCGGCAAATGTTCGCTTTATTTTTTGTGCCTGAAAGGCCGGCCTGCTGCATAAAGGTGGCTCCACACACTCGATATTCGGCTAGTAGCGAGCGATCGTTCGCTCACTCGCGAGTAGCCAAGATGCTCGGCGAATGTTCGTAGTAGCGAGCGACCGTTCGCTCACTCGCGAGTGACCGCTCGCTTACTCGCGAGTAGCCAAGATGCTCGGCGAATGTTCGCTTCCTTTAATGTGCTCGAAGCCCGACCTGCCAAACGGAAATGCCTTCACACGCTCGATATTCGGCGAGTAGTGAGCGTCGGTTTGTCGAATCCTGAGTACAATGCATGGGTTGATTGCTATTTGCAGAGCGACGAACATTCGGTGTTCGCCTTAAGGCGGCTCCACACATTCGGTATTCGGCGAGTAGCGATCGACCTCTCGTCGAATCCTGAGTAGAATGGATGAGTTGCTTACTATTTGCCGAGCAACAAATATTCAGTGTTCGTCCTACCCACAACGGGTCGGTCTTTTGGGCACATCAAAGAAAGCGAACATTCGCCGAACACATCGGCTGCTCGGAATCGCGCGAGTAGTAGCTCGCGAAGTAGTAGCTCTATAATGCGAAATATATAGATCCGCCCTCACACTGCACAGAGTGTGCAAATACGGATAGTATTGCAGTATTGTTTCCGAGAGTGTCAACGTCTAAGATTATTAATCGCTTAATGTAGTGTACATTATATCCCGGGATGTAGCTGTGATTCCTTTCTCGAACGGAGAGATACGGAACTCACATACACGTGTATTTACGTGCTTTTTCCGATACAGGTATCTCCACCAATGGGGTACCTTTCGAGCCGTAACAACCTCTAAGCTTTCGAGATCTCCCAAGCAAAATATTTCTATGGGGGAGGGCTACAACAAAAATGTTACTGTTACCCTGAATTTAAAGTTTATTTTTATTAGTTGAATTACAGTTAGATCTTTAATTCTAATACTGTATGAATTTCGTAATTATTAAAAAATACTAAGAAACTATATTTGTGAGTCCGAGTGAACGATTTTGGGAAGGGGGAAGCTAGACAAAGCTCCATGAACCCTCCCACATCTTGAGTGAGCCACTTGTATTATTGATAAATCATGTGTCTTTCAACCTCCATGGTATTTCAGTTCGATCAGTAAGTGCATTCAGAGACCGATTCCTTTCTTCAAAAGCAGATATTGCGAGGCGACTGTGTTCATTGTTGTTCATAGCGAGTATGAATTATTTGTACTCTTCACAAAACCACAACATTCAAGTAAACGCAATACACGAGTTCAATGTAACAAAACGTGTAACTAGGCAAGACAAATTGGGTTAAGTTTTTTCGAGATAACTCCATACATTTACAAGAAGAAAATTACCATACTGGTCGTAAATTTTTAAGAAGACGGCTGTTGAGTGAAGATAAGTTGATCTCACAAGTATAACGCTTAAGTCTCCTCTCTGCTATTGACTCATTGTAGGTATTGTCCCTCTCACTTTCTCTCATTCTCTATTATCGTGAATGTTATACCATAGACCAATGAGGTTTCTATAATTGTTATAACTAGACCTCGGATGTTTAGGCACTAAAAAATCGTCTTTTAGGCGCCTAAAAAGGCACTGAAAATGTCAAAAATAAGGAGAAAAAAGTCAGTCATAAGTTACATAAACGATAAAATGAAAATTTGTAATTTTTATCAACATTATTTTGTAAACTTAAATGCACAAAAAAAGTTGGTACATTTTAATGTAAAACTAGATTGACATATTTAAAACTCTTCTACATTTTATTCTTAATAGTTTCCATTAACCACTAATATTTGCATATTACCAGAAACTTTTCAATGATCACAATTTCAAATTTATGACGACTCGGAGACAAAATCTGTTTGATTACGGAGAAGGATATCTGAACGATGTGACTGGTATATATTGTAAAAGTCCAACACTAGCAATATTGAAACCTTCTGCGAATTTATTTTTATTTCTACTTAAAATTTTCGTCAATCGACCATGTTCTCAGATCATGGCTGGTATTTATCAAATAAGGAAATGGAGAAAAAACGGTTTGTATTCTTTCAGGAATTTTCTCATAATTTAAAATACCAAGGCGTGGAATGAAGATTTCATAATGAATGGTCACGTTGTACCATCGCCGATTTTCCGATATCTTAGCATCGTGTATAAAAATAATAAATAAAAAGGAAAAAAGTCCCAAAAAAGGTTTTATGCAAAAAAGGCATTTATGCTAAAATGAGCAAAAATAAGCATTGCAAAACTTCGTCATATGTCATCATTTGTCATGATTCGTGCACATACATTATCAGCCTTTAAATAAGTTCCCTTGAATAAAATAGGTATTTCCCTAAACATCCGATGTCTACTTATAACTCTTTACTCTATGGTTATACATTCGTTAGTTCATGCACGGGAGCAATGCCAGCCCACTAATGAATCACGACACAAATCCGTGCATACCGACTGAACTTTATTACCAATTCGAAAATTGTGAACAACTCGACAAGATGAAATGATAAAATAATTATTCACAATACGGTCGATATGAAACATCCAAACGAGAATAGTTTTTGTTACTCTCGGCATCTCAAGAAAAGGATCAACAAATTTTTTGTTGCTGGACAACTGACGATAAAAAATATGACAAGTAATTAATGGAAAACAGGCATGTTCTAAATCGATGTACGCAGAAGATGGCGTCATAAGAAAATAAAGAAGGTAGTATATTGTACATCTGAATGTCAATTTACGTAAACGACTTCTACGAAATCAACAATCAATAGATGAGATTTAAATTTTAAGTCATTTATTGGTTAACTCAATGGGAAAACATGAAACCATTGAAGTTTTCACCAGAATTGAGTTCTCAATAGCATCTATGCAGCTTGCTGCAATATTTGCCTCTCAACAAGGATTACGTACCCCTGAAAACTTAAAAGACAAAGTTATTGCGTAAACACACATCACACATAAGTCTCACGAAACTTATTGTTTCTTCAAACCTATTGTAACAAGATAAATATTGACAAGTATTTTTGGAATTGGATAGAAAAACAGACCACTGATCATATTATGTAGTGATCATAGCTGTATCACTGACCCTAATCTAGGCTTCATAAGCATGGTGATTTGATCTTAACTATGAGTAATTAGGATTGAGCGTCTAGCAAGAATGTTTCATGAAGACATCTAGGTCTCCTAGAAATATCGACTGGGTTCTCTGAAAACATCGTAGAGTATACTAGTGTTGACATTGATCTGTAAATATAATTGAAGGAACTGAACGCTAAAACGCGAATTTCAACATTGAATATTTCATAGCCTAGTTTATTATTTCTAATGATTTCCCGGCAGATGTTTGATTTTTGCTGAGTATTTCACACTGAGAAATAACTTTATACGATGAAAATAGTTTCCTGCATTTAATTTGAGTCAGCAATGAAAATTCAAATTCGTCAAAGAACAGCTATCGCAGTCACACGCTAATTCGAAAATTAACATCTGGTTGACGGACAGGATGTGCTGCCGCTACTTTCTTGCCAGCACGCGTAATTAAGCCGCGCGGTCGGCCTGCGTCTCGAAATAACGAGCGGACGCATGCTTACCCAGGGCGCCCAGCTGCCGGCCGCGGCGCGTGGCCAGGTGGGGGTCAGGGGGTGGGAAGAAGGGGGGCAGGGGCTCTCGTCGGTTTCTGCGACGCCTCAGGTGCCCAGAGGAGCAGGTGGGTGGCGCAGACGGTCGGAAAGAAGGGCCGCCGGGTGCCGATATCCGCCCAGCGGGAGGACCCTGAGGAACACCACAAGATAAGTTTTTTTTTTTTTACGTTCAACCATCTGCGCTGGGGAGGTATTTTATAAGACCGAATATGTGATGATACAAGCCGCATCGTATATTGTACGTTACACATTGTACATTGCTCATTGTACACTGCACATTGTACATTGCACATTGTACATTGTACATTGTACATTGCACATTGTACATTGCACATTGTACATTGTACATTGCACTTTGTACATTGCACATTATACATTGCACATTGTACATTGTACATTTTACATTGCACATTTTACATTGCACATTGTACATTGCACATTGTACATTGCACATTGTACATTGCACATTGTACATTGTACATTTTACATTGCACATTGTACATTGCGCATTGCACATTGTAGATCATGTATTTGTGTTCGCGAATGACAATTTTGGAACGAACATCTGATGGAATTGTCGGGGTCAGCAGCTGTCATCGGTTTTTCCTGAGGTTTCCTCCAATTCCATTCCGATTCTTGCGATGTTGAAGATCCGGATTACAGGTTGTAAGGTCAAACACCTCCCTGTGGAACTGTTGCAGATCTGTTGTGAGCCGAGTTCTGTGACCGAACTTATGTATATCCACCTTATCGCCCCCAGCGATTTTAATATTTTCTTACACCTCAAGAAATTCCTGTCCGATCAGCACTACGTGTATTGCAGTGACGCAGAGTTGCAGATAGTTATAAAAAACTGGGACCTATCCCAGGCGGCCGACTTCACAGGGATACACTCGAACAAATGTTGATCCCACGATGTGACAAACGTCACATTTAGCTTAGTGAATATAAAAAGAACTAGATAAAAGGCTATATCTGCTGCAATAAAGTTGTCCCATGATAGCGTATTGCTTTTTTGTTGATGTTCTAGACAAACTTACTTTCTGAATGCGACTCGTATTTTAATAGCCGCATACCAATGCCATTTCGGTACCCGGAAACACCAGTAGGATGGAGCCAAGCCCAACGGCGGACCCCAGAACAAGTTAATTAATACAAAGAACGAAAATGTTATATATTTACGAACAAATGTATTTACTAATATGTTACTATAATTTTTTATAAGTTTTTGTTCAAATATTTTCAGAACTTGAAGTATGGAAAAAGCATATGTTTTTTGTACTTGCGGTTCTTTCCGCAGGAACACAGATGAACAAGTTTTTTTTCTGAACTAGTTCGACATTCACTCTGCAGCTTCGGTAGCACAAACGTTATCTGCATCAACTAATACTAAAAAATTTCAACATGTTTATGGGCAGGGCTGCCTGTATGAAAACGCGGGAGTTTCTATAAAGCGATTACGGTTGGCGAGTGTTCTGAAATTTTTGTGAACATTCCATAAGCGTTGAAAGTCGAAACTAACATTAAAAGTTCCAATTATAGCAATAAAAGTACTAAAAGATGAATTCTAAACAAAGATAGAGGCAAAAATTGCTCTGGGCCCCATATTTGATCTCCTTTTCCTAGAGGTTTCCCATCCCCTTTAGGTCCCCATTCCCTAGAAGTACTTATTATATGATTAATTATGTGAACTACTGATTATAGTCAATAGTTTTTCTAATGAAATATAAAATGAGATAACATAATACTTAACAATAGAATTGAAACATTTAACATTCAGAAATATTGTAACGCAGACTTTCAGTCTTCACGCTAGCTCGAGTGTAACCACCTGGTAGGAATTTCTGAAGCCAAACACGAAAGTACGATTTACAAGAAAAATATAATGTAAATTTTACTTATGACTTATATAAAATTAGTTCATAATGAAGGTATTTCTTGTGACAAATACACCTCTCCCAGTGAGTTTGATTGGTTTAGGTGGCTCAGGGCATCAATTGATGACGCAGCAATTCCTCTGACCGGGAGGTTCTAGTAGTCTTATCTCTTACAGCTTATTAGTATTACAATAATTGATTGGTCTTTCCGGACGTGTCAACTGCTAAGGTTATTAGTTCCGCAAGTGTAGTGCATGATTTTGTTTCGAGAGATGGCGGTGATCTTCCCCTCTGGATGACGATATCCGGCACCGACATATTCAACTGCTTACGGGTTTTCCTCAACGAAGTAAAGGTACGAGTTTTCCTCAACAGGCCATCTCGTGGCGCAGAGCAAAGTCGCTGGCCTCTCACCAAGGAGATCTGGGTTCGATTCCCGTCGAATTTCATGTGAAATTTATTCCAACAAAACGAGTTTGGCTGCTTCACAAGGGCTAGTCCAACCCTTGTGAAGTGTCCTAAACCCTACCCCTTTCCTAATTCCTTCCTAATTCTGGCCGCTGGGTAGTGACGCGGGAGCGCGTGTTGGGAGGCGCGTACGCGGAGATGCTACCTGGCGGTCCTCTGCTACGAGACATGACGGACATGTATAAATATATACAGTAACTGAGGATTACTCAAGATTTTACGTAGAAAGTAACGGAGGATTACTCCATTAGCGCTCAACATCCAAGAAGGGGTTAGGAGACGCGTTGCGTCGTGAATTGACGCAACAAATGTAAAAAAAAAAGTATCTCGCACCAGAGGGGCACCGCCTCAACCGGGACGAGCTCTAAGCTCTCGACATGTGTCGTTGCATGGTAGTGCATGTAAGTGTAAGTCTACGTAAATAAAGGGTGAGGATAGTAGAGCTCTTAATACCCGCAGACACGTCACCCCGCCCGCCCGTCTCAGAAAAGTGCAGATCTAATCCACACGCATTCGTACGTGTACCCGTATCATACGGGTCACCTGTAAAATACGGATACGGGTTTGTGGGTCTGATCTAAATTGTTATTTCTGTTTAAGCAAATTATACAAATTATTTTCAAAAGGGACCAAAAGAACGACAGGCCAAAATTGTCGGAAATGACGAAATGGATGAAAAGGAGGAAATGGACAAAATGGATGAAAACGAAATGAACGAAAAAGACGGCAGGACTAAACGAACAAAAGGACTGAAATGACGAAAGGACGAAATGAAAGAAAGGACGAAATGAAAGAAAGGACGAAATCGAAGAAAGGACGAAAGAGAAGAAAGAACGAACGATAAGACGAAATGGACGAAAATGAAATGAAAAAAAAATAGTACGAAATGAATGGAAAGGACGAAATGGACGAAAATGAAATAGAAGAAAGGATGGCAGGACGAATTGTAAGGAAAGGACGCAATGGATGGAAAGAACGACTTGGACGAAAGGGCGATCTGGATGCAAATGACGAATTGGACGGAAAGGACGGATGGATGACGGAACGAAATGGACGACGGGACAAAATGGACGACGGGACAAAATGAACGACGGGACGAAATGGACGACGGAACGAAATGCACGACGGGACGAAATGAACGACAGGACGAAATGAATGACCGGACGAAATGGACGACGGAACTAAATGGACGACGGGTCGAAATGAATAAAAGTAGGAAATGGATGACAGGACGAAATAGGACGACGACAGAACTAAATGTACGGAAATGAAATCGACGAAAGGACGACATTGACGAAAGGATGAAATTGTCGAAAGGTCGAAATTGACGTAAGGGCGAAATTGATGGAAAGGATGAAACGAACGGCAGGACGAAATGAGCGACAGGATCTAATGGATGGAAAGGACGAAATGCACAAAATGGAAGACTGAACGAAATGGACGACAATTCCTTTTGTTCGTGTATCGAAAACAACCGCGACCCGTATTGAACGGTTGACCCGTATTAAACGGGTACCCGTATGATACGCGTACCCGTGTGATACGGGTACCCGTATGAATGCGTATGGGTTTGACCCGTTAGAATACCCGCATATATGGGTCCTGGGTACCCGCATGACTGAAGACCCGTATCACTCCAGGAGCTCTAGAGCATAGGGCAAAGAAGAAGAAGAAGAAGTTCCCACGCGGTTTGACGCGTGGTTTCTCCAATCATGTATCTCCCACCAGCCGCCAGAAACCTTTGAACATTGCGTTTATATTCATTGACTAATCCTTGGATTTAAAACAAATCGAAATTAAAAAGCTAGCAACCTTTGCATTGCTAACTACAGTCGACTCCAGTTATAGTGAACTTCTGAGGACTAATATCTTTGGTTCACTATATCCAAGGTTCACTGTATCTGGAGACGTCAAAATTAAATAGAATTGCTCCATAACGATTGATTTTATTAATATAGAGATTCAGTGAAATACATTAATAGCACGAACTGAAAATTCCTATATATATATATTTGTCCTTAAAAATAAATTATTTTCAATTGTTTGCTTCGTACATTTTTCATTAGTAATTTTTCTAGATTCTTCTCCAGAGTTCTTGCTCTCTCCATTCTTGATTCTGCATTGTCTTCGGTGTCTAAGTATCGTCGGAGTCTTTATATCTTTCAATGCCTCTTTCACTGTTGGAAGACTATTCTAAAGACTATAAGACCCTTTAACTCGCCTAATAACATACGAGATGCTATCGGCAGAAAACGACTAATGAAACTGATCGCTTTTTCGCGCGGCACGGCGAATATCGCCACGCTGTGGCAGTCGCGTGCTTTCTGTCGCCTATGTAAAATCACTCGGCGCCGCAACCAGTTTGTTCACGCATGACACACGGCCTTTGTTTAAGTAGTGAAACTGAGCGGCATACGGTCATCAGTAAGGTCTGCTACCTTCATCTCAGGGGAGACTTCTTCGATTATAACCTTTGGCCGATGATATTTTTTCAAGCTGACTAGAGTTGGAACTTGTGGTACTGAGGTGATGTATTCTTTTCCAGGATGGAATTAGTTTCCTAGGCGTTGTATTTCCTACGTTCACTATAGCCGAGATTCAGGTTCATTATAACCGAATCTTCTTATGTTTATTTATATGTAACGTATGTAGGTGAAACGGGGTCAGTGACTTAAATTCACTATAACCGAGGGTTTACTGTGTCCGAGTTCACTATAACCGGAGACGACTGTATAACCTCACACTCACACAAACATTTGCCTTGGGCTATAATTTTACGGTTACGCTTGTTTGTAATTGATTGATTGATTGATAAGTGATTCTGGGCGCGTCAGCTTCTTAGGTTATAAGTCCCGTAAGAGAAGGACATGTTTTTATCGCGGGATGTGGCGGTAATATTTCTCAGCTAGATGGCGAGATCCGGCGTCAACCTACAAGTATGTTGATTGATTGTTAGTTTTTCTGGGAGCGTCAACTAATAGGTTCATTATTACCATAAGTGTAGTGCATGTTTTCTAGGGAGTTGGCGGTGTTCTTCCACAGTTATATACTATAGTCTATATTATTCTATAAAGATCTTCAATCTGAGTTTCGCGGTACCCTGAAGTTCCCTGGAACGTTGACAGGGATTCCGCAAGTGATCACTATTTGCTCAGTCAAAATACACGTGAAATATAAATCTTCTGTACAGGGAATTTTGATGTAAGAATGGGGTAGTGTCTTAGTGTAGTAGATTAATAAAATATTTAAGTAAAAGTTACAATATTAGTGTAATAGAAATTGAATGTAAAAAAACAGGTGAGTGTAAAAAATAAATATAAATAAATGTTTTATGAATAAATTAAAATCTTGAAATTTGGTCAAAGTCAGGTGTTTGAAACACATCAATCATAGTGAATAACTTCACATATTAATTCTGGTATTCTCATTCTATTTGTTAAATACAATCACAACTGAGTATTTATTTTGTTTTTACATTATTATTGATAACTCTTATTATTTATTTACTATTAATATTTTCAACCCTTATTAATTATTTACAAATTTTTGTTTTAATTAAACTCCTTTAGCAATAATGGATATGTGGTTAAAAAACTTGTAAGCTTTATTCCAGGGATGTGAGAACCAGTTCCGCTACTACTGTTGAAAACAAACCAGATTTTAGTACAAAAAAGTCGTCTGGTGATTCAGATTTACCCATTCGTGAAAAGTACAAATGTAATGAATAATATAAGTAATATATAAAATTTGGTTTTATATGGTCTCGCGATGCAAATTAACAAACAGGGTTATGCGTTTAATGTGTACATTTGTGACACACAACAGCAGTTCAAATCGCACAAAATTGAAAAGATATTTGGAAACAAATTATCCAATTTTAGAAAATAAAAATGTTGTGTATTTTAAAAGAAAATGTAATGAGTTAAAAATAGAAAAAAGACCTTTATGAACTTTTTAAAAACGATAATGAAAAGCTGTGAAAGTCTCGTATCGTGTCTGGTATGGTATTGCTTAACAAGATTAATCTTAAACGATCGCAGAAAAGTTAATTAAGTCATGTATAAAAGATGTAGTTCCTACCATGATTGGGGAAAATTCTGAATTTGTTAATTGTATCCCCCTTCGGATATTACAATTTCAAGGTTTGGAAAAAAATTGGATATTTACGTAAAATATTAGCTTTCAAGACGTTTGCAAGTTTCTAAACACGTACTTACAATTCAATTTCACGAAACTAGAGATATAGCCGGATTAGTGATCTTGCTCTTTATTGACAGATTATATCCGTGGAACAGCTGTTCAAGAAGGTTTGCTAATTTGCACAAGTCTGCCAACCAAAAGAACCCCAGAAGAAATTTTTAATCCGATGGACTTATATTTAAAACAGAATGATATATCTTTGGATTTATGTTATCATGTATGGACCGATGGAACCAAGACAAATATCTGAACCGAGAGCTGTGGCTCAGGGCATCAACTGATGTCACTGCAGTGCCTCGGGAGGTCCTAGGTTCGAGACCCGACGGTGGCAGGATTTTCGACACTAACGTTTCAGCTAGATCGAATTCAGTAGCGGTCTGGAGGAGAATTCTAGCGGCCGTCTGCTTTGATCAGTAGTTTTCCGTGGTTTCTCCGATCAACACCAGACGAATGCCGGAGCAGTACCCTAACATCCGGGCCTCGGAATGCAATTGCTCTTTCCTACCTCTTCCTTCTGCTATCCTCACCCCTTACTTACACACAGTTACTACACTACCACACCTGCCGGGAGACGGTTGGGGACTTAGAACTTGTCCCAGCTGGGGCGGAGCCCCGAAAATGGGGAATACCTGGTTGGGGAAAACCCCGGTAGTCAACGGTAGGTCGGTGCCGGATCTCGCTATCCAGTGGGGGAAGATCATCGCCACTTCCCGATGAAAAAATATGCACTACTCTTACGGAACTAATGACCTCAGTAATTGACGCACCCGGAATCACTAAGAATCATTCAATCAACAAATGCTTGGAAAATTTAATGGCGTAGTTGCACGCATGAAAAAAATCCTCACTTGACCGTCAGTGTTATCTTCATCGACAAGTTCTTACAGCGAAGAAAATGTTAGAAGAGCTACTTCTACATGTATTTCATGAGCTATGTGTATTTCATGATTGTGTTAAAATCATAAATCTTATCAAATCAAGGCGATTAAATTAAAAAAGACTTTTCAATTTATTTTGTGAAAGTATGGGAAGTTTAAATAACTGCTGCATATAGACGTCCGTTGCTTATCTTACGGAAACGTGTCAGCAATATTTTAGGAATTAAAACATGAAATATAATTTTTTTATTTGAACATGCACCTTAATTAGCTCAAAATTAAATGATGCAGTTTGGATGCAGAAGTTAAACTATTTTAAGAATTACTTACTGTAAACTGAGGCTACTTTAAGAAAACCATAAGCTCGAAAGGTTCCTAAAAATGTAGATAGTTCAGGACCCCTTCTCTAGTACTTTTTCTCTTCCTTTATTATTATTATTATTATTATTATTATTATTATTATTATTATTATTATTATTATTATCATTATTATCATTATTATTAGTTTCTACATCTAAATGTCTTTAATCCGGTTCTCTATTTTTCTCCTGTAAATTTCTCGTGTCACTCTTCGGTTCTTTCGTGTGTCCCTTGCTATTTCATTAATTTATCCACATACAAGTTTTCAGAACGAGATGAATATGACTAATTGAAATATTAATGGAACAATAAGAAAGTGTGTGTTAGTTATGGGTGAGGAAAGGTCAAGGAAGAGGAAGAAATATCGCGCGCGGTACGTGCCCCTAAAACCACCTGTAAGAGCAACCGGCCGCTAGAACTCTCCTCCAGGCAGCGGCTGAATTCGACCTAGCTGTTTATCTAGACCGGGAGCGGTAGCTCAGTGCATCAACTGATGTCACTGCAGCGCCTCTGACCGGGGTCCTAGGTTCCAGTCCTGACAGCGGCAGGATTTTCGACACTAGCTTTTGAGCTAGGTCGATTTCAGTCGCTGTCTGGAGGAGAATTCTAGCGGCCGGCTGCTCTGATCGGTAGTTTTCCGTGGTTTCTCCGATCAACACCAGGCGAACGCCGGAGCAGTACCCTACCAAACGGGCCACGGACCGCGCGCGATCTGTCCTTCCTCTCCCTACACACACACACTTACACCAACATGCACCACATTCCGGGAGACCGGTCGGGAGCTTAGAGCTTGTCCCGGCTGGGGCGGTGCCCCACTGGTGGGAGAGTCCTGTTTAGGGGGAAACGGTAGGTCGGCGCCGGATCTCGCCATCCAGAGGGGGAAGTCCACCGCCATCTCCCAAGAAAAAACATCCACTACACTAACGGTACTAATGACCAAAGCCGTTGACGCGCCCGGAAACACGAAAAAAAACAAACCAAACCAATAAGCTAAACCACGAGGGTGACAAAGAAGTATACAAAGGTTAATTCCAGACATCTCTTCAACGCTTCCGTCCGGTCAGCTACCTACATTCCGGACCGGAAATGCGTCTCCCGCCCCCACCTGCCGTCCCCCGGGGGGCCTGCGCCGAGGGGGACGTCGGCGAAAAGGGGTTCCTCCGGCGACGCCTCTCCAATTGGGGGGCCAGCTGGCCACGGCGGCGCGGGCAGGTGGCGCCGCGAAAGAGCTCTCCGAGCGACCTTATCGCCACGGCGATAACCCAGACCGGGCATTCCGCCTGAGCACGCTCCAGATGGGACTTAATTTAGTGGTTCGGCGACCTCGCGATATGCAAAATTCATTTTGCCGGGGCGATCGATGTTTTTATCAGCGTTATGCTCAATGGGGGAGGGCGATCTCTTGAGGCAAGTCCTTCCGAGTTTAACTGAGAACCAACATTGCCACTGTATCTGCAGCGACTCTGACCGGGAGGTGGGGGGTTCGAGTCCTGATGATGGAGAATTTTCGATACTAGCTGGATAACTAGGTCGAATCCAGTCGTTGTCTGGAGGAGAATTCTGGCGTTCGGCTGCTCAGATCGGTAGTTTTCTGTGGTTTCTCCGATCAACTCCAGGCGAATGCCAGAGCAGTACCCTAACAAACGGGCCACGGACCACGCGCGATCTTTCCTACCTCTTCTTTGTCATATCCCGCCCCTTACTTACACATACACACGTATACTACTAAATGTTAGGAGACCAAACGGGAGATTAGACATGTTTCCAGCTGTGGCGGTTCCCGCTGGAGGAGAGACATGGAGGTGAGAAATCTCCATCAAGCTAATGTGTAACTCATCGCAGATCTCGCTACCCAGCGGACGACGAATACCGCCACCTCAATACCGCCACTAACAACATTAACTGTGCTTACAGGACTAATGTCCATAACTGTTTGCGTGTCCGGAAATATCAATCAATGAATCATTAATGAGAGAAAGAAAATTTGTGTAGTTGGTATATTTAAAATAGCACGCATTAGTGCGAACGGATTGATCTTTTTTCTGGTTCAATAACATTTACATTTTTACCATGATCTGTTTCCGACACAAAACGGAGATTTTTCTGCATCTATCGGTAATCGCTCGAACTAATGGATGGGGAACGGAAACGTGGTAAGGAAGGAAGTAACACTTGGTCGTATTCTAGGAGGCTGTAACGACATTCGCCTGGAAACGATTAGCGAAAATATGGAAACAACTTATCATAAATGCGAACGGATTATCACTTTGTTAAAAGTTTATCTCGAAATTCAGTCTCAGATTCCTGTAATATTAATACTTCAAACTGTACAAATTACTATTTTTCCTGCCCGAGAATTGAACTGGGACAGAGGCTGAAGACCCACGTTTACATTCTGAGTGGGCTAACTAATACTTGGAACACTAAAGATGTGTGTGGTCATTGTATCTGTGATACTCGCCTATTCAACCAGTCAGCGCAAATAGCAACAAGACGAATACCAACTTCTGTCATATATATATTGTAATGATTTACACGATCCCCGATAGTATGCGTTTGGATAATAAACAATTTGAAAACATTTACAGCAAAGGCGCCATAATAAATAAAAAACCGATTGGGGAAGAAAATAAAGTGAACCCGATACTTGTGCAAGTTTTGACCATAGACATTAGATCCGGCTTTAATGTAGGAACATTTTAAAAGTTATCCCAGTAAAATCGCGTCAGGCAATAAGAAGTAATTGAAAATTCTGTATTTCGTATATTTGTGTTAAGGAGAATATTAATGGAGTCCATTGTTGGAGCGATGAAACGCTTATAAAGAAGAGGGTTTTTCGAATAATGCAAGAGAACGCGATAAGATATCAAATTCAGACTTTCGGGGGGAAAAGAAGAAAATTAGCGGCATCATGCAAAATTTATCCCATTTAAATATCTTGACGGGAAGTATCGAAATTTTAATAAAACAAATAAATTAATTCAAGCAAAAGTTTAGCAAGAAGAAGCAATTAGCGAACAATTGCAGTGCGTTCCGTTTCACATCCAAAAACGGAAAATAGGGAAAATAAAAGGAATTTGACCAAAGGAAAACAAGAGGAAAACATCGAATTTTAGAAAATTGCCGGGAGAATTTTATTAAAACAAAAACGGAAATAAAGTGTTTCGGGAAACGTTAAAAATTAAATATTTTGTGAGAACCAAAGTGACGCGATCGTCAGTTATCAAGCGATCGGGAAAAGTGTTGAAGCAAAAATAACAATGCTAAGTGGGAAAAATTTTATCAGAGTGTGCCTGAACTTGGTGGAGGCAAGACGTGTGTTCGCGTAGGCGACGTTTGGAAATTTTTTTAAAGTGCGGAAGTAATGGACAGAATTTGCAATAGTAACTGGGAATACTTCATGTAAATTATTTAATATTTCGTGAAAAGAATTTCATAAAAAAGGAGTTTTCGGAATTGCTGTGAGATTCGGCAACGCCCGTTGGACTCGCGAGAGCGGGCGATAATGAGCGTGGCCATATGAGAAATTTTGCAACGGTGGGGAGCGCGACGTTGCATTTACGATTAGTGGCGCGGAATTCAATTCGGGACTCAGAGATTTTTCAAATAACTTGGAATATTTATGAAAAAAGGTGGCAGCGTGAATTCCGACATGTTGCGTGAACAGTGATGCGTACGCGAGTGTGTTCCGTGACTGGTGGCGACAACGGGAGGCGCTGTTGTGCGTGGATAATCGCACAAAACACCCGGATTCTTCGCGGAAGCAGCATCATACGTGAGCAAAAGTATTTTGACATTTTTTTTTTTTTTACGAAGTGAAGAACGCTCTGTCGAAGATCAAGTCATGTGATTAATAGATATTTAATACGTAAATTTCGACAGAATGCATTCTGGGGTTTTAGTCATATGTGTGAATGGCATTTGTTTTTGTTTGTTGTAAATAATCTGTGTGAATGAGAAAGTATATGTCCATGTTTCGTGTATTGTGGGAAGAGAATTATCTATTTGTTGTTGTTTCTTTGTTGCTGGGTTATGTCAATGTGTGCCGTCAGAGGCACCAGTGCTATTACAGCACTAGATATTGTGAATTGAAGGAAAACACGAGAAAAGAGGAAATTTGAATAAATTTCATGGCCATCTTTGGGGTCATGATTTGTAAAATCAATATGTGTTCGTAGTCATTCACGTAGCACTAGAACTGATCCACACACGTGAGCGCAGTACCTTGCTCGCGTCTGTACAGACGCACCGCAGACCACGCCCAGGTGAGTCAAAAGGCCAGGTAAGCTAGCAGACGGGCAATTGTGAGTAGGAGAACGGGAAGATTATTATATGTGGCAACCCAACGCGAGGCTAGTGCTTGTTTGTTTGTTTATAAGAAGGGCTAGAGCAGGGCAATCTATTACAAGTAGCAGTTTAACGTGCCGGGCTTGTAGAAAGTATTACAAGTGGCCGCACAACGGTGGGCTCGGGCTAGGCCGGTGTACGGACACGCCGCCGCCGCCGGCACCCGTTACAAATATATATATATATATATATATATATATATATATATATATATATATATATATATATATATACAGATACTTTGCATTCTTGGCCAATAATGATGAATGATACATAAACGACAATATTAGTTAGATTTTCTTTTTCCTTTCTTTACCATGCAACAATCCTAATGCTAATATCCAAGTCTTTCTAGATTCAAACTCTCTTGTGCAGGCTGATCGACTGATAACGTTTTAAAAATAAAACAAACGATACGATACGATACATACATTTTGGGTGTCCACAACTAATTGTATTTGTAAACATCTCTAAATATCATCATCTCTTCATCAAGTCTCCCATAATATCTCGGACTGGATCGCAATTCATTTAGGCAGTCCGGGCGGGCAATTTCTTTCCAACCGTAATCTTGACCTTCAGAAGGCCGAGAGGTTGGGCAGGCATAATGCATCATATGTTCCGCCACGATGAACTCAATCCATTACTCTCCCCACCCACAAGGAAATGACGCAACGTTCTTTTGGCCGGAGAACATGCGACGTTGCTAAGCATATCTTTATACGCTGCAGACACTCTCAGCCCATCGGGATTAAAAGCTAATATCTTTGGTTTATGTCCAGTAAACAGTAACGTGTTACGGAATCTGCTTTCACAATAACTCCGATATGGTATCTCAATCTAAAACTGGTACCACGCTTCCTATGAAAGTGTTTCCTAAAAGAGGGTGTTAGAATAGTTATGTAGGATGCGAGGGGTAAAAGTGGCTTTTTTTGCGAGCAGAAAAGTTTGCGACACGAGGCCGATAGACAAAATGGCGCAATCCTACGAGCAAAATAAGAGTACTTTTACCACGTGTATCATAAATTAATTTTTAGACAGTCTTGTGACTTTCATTTTATTTCAGTTCAAGGATACAAATCAGTTTATGAGGTTATGTGATACATTAAAATCAGTTGTAGCTGATCGGACTAAAGTTTGTTTTCTTTGTCGCATTCATAGTTTTAATTGAACATGTGACCATCGTCTCACTTTTAGCACTAGTTCTAAAAATTGAACTTTTAGCATGGCATGCATACTTTTACTAGTGGCTGTCTAAAAATACTTTGTACACTACGTACTATATGAATATTTAATATAGTGATTCTAAAATTTATTAGTTTATTTATAAATGGTGAAATATTTGCATATTATGATTCGATATAAGAGGATTCACTGTTTTGATTACCACTGATTTGATATCCTATATAATAGGGCACTATTAAAATAATTATGTACCAAGTTTTTAAACAAAATGTCTTGACTTACAGATTATCAGAACAATCAGCAATATCTATTGGTTAAAAATTCTTATAAGAGCAATCGGCTATATCTCTGCAAATTTGCATCCACTAAAGAAAATGATCTAAACAATTCTCGAGACATTCGAACTCATAATACACACATGCAAAGTCAAAGAGCACAGAATTCGTAACCAAAGATGTTTACTTATAACAATACTTTTTTTAAATTCTCTTCTCAAGTGACAAATTTAAATGCATATCTAAACAAACTGAGAGTACGAAATGAAACAATACATAAAAGAACCATAATATATTTACAGAACGTTAAAAATTGAATTATTAAATTTAAGAAAAAAATTGATGTAATATTGCAAAGTCAGCTAGAGTGGTTATCTGTAAAGCCGTAAAACGAATAGTGCAAATTATCAAAGATAGCTCAGAACCAGCTTTTCCGCCGATCCTGCAGCGTCCCTGTTCGGGAGATCCTAGGTTCCAGTCCCCACGGTGGATTTTCGACACCAGCTAGATATCTAGGTCGAATTCACTCTTTGTATGAATTCTACCTAGTGGGCGATAAATCTATCAGCTTTTTGGGGAGTTTTTAACGGTTTATCCCATCAATACCAGACGAATGCCGGAGCAGTACCCTAACAAACGGGCGACGGACCGCGCGCGATCGTTCCTTCCTCTTCCTAGTCCTATCCTCATCCCTTACTTACTCACACTCACCCTTACATACACTGCACGACCATATATACGAAGAGACCAGTCGGGTCCCTAGAGCTTGTCCCTGCTAGAGTGGTGCTTGTTTGATGGAGAGACCTACAGGGGAATCCTCCAAAATTGACGTGTAGGTCGGAGCTGGTTCTCATTCAGCCAGGGATTGTTTTTTTTTCGTGTTTCCGGGCGCGTCAACTGCTTTGGTCATTAGTTCCGTTAGTGTAGTGCATGTTTTTCTCGGGAGATGGCGGTGATCTTTCCCCGCTGGATGGCGAGATCTGGCGCAGACCTTCCGTCGGATAGTGGGGCTTCCCCCTAACCAGGACTCTGCCACCAGCGGGGCACCGCCCCAGCCGGGACAAGCTCTAAGCTCCCGACCGGTCTCCCGAAATATGTGGTAGTGTAGTGCATGTTAGTGTAAGTGTAAAGGACAGGACAAGGAAGAGGAAGGAAAGATCGCGCGCAGTCCGTGGCTCGTTTGGTAGGGCACTGCTTCGGCATTCGCCTGGTGTTGATCGGATAAACCACGGAAAGCTACCTATCAGTGCAGCCGGCCGCTAGAATTCTCCTCCAGGCAGTGACTGTATTCGACCTAGCTGAAAAGCTAGTGTCAAAAATCTTGCCGCCGTCAGGACTTGAACCTAGAACCTCCCGGTCAGAGACGCTGCAGTGACATCAGTTCATGCACTGAGCTACCGCTCCCGGTTTCAGCTAGGGAGAAACACCACGTCCTCACTAGATAAAACAAACAAAAACAGTATACTATCGCGACTCAAGATCGTAGCAGTTGACGTGCCCGGAAACGATCAATCCAAATTCTAAAGGGGCAGGAGAAAGGCGCAGAAACGCCCTCACAAGTGCTGCGGGTTGCCTCGCGACACCGTCAGCGGGCGAGAGGCAAAACCGAGAACTCCAGCTGATGGCTCATAACTAGGGGGCGGATTTTGATGACTTAAAACTTCGCCAAAAATAATCACTAAATTGCTCTTAAAATGTTTTTTAAAATGCCCTAAAAGCAAAGAAAAATGTCGTAAAAATGTGATAAAAACCTGTGCAGTTGAAGAACTTAAGCTGTTGGATATGTCACTGATGTAATCGAGCCTTCTTCTATTCGTTAAAGTGAACTCAGCTTGCAAACACTTGGTTTGGACTATTTTTTACTAGAAAATCTCTGTCTTTAGTTATCCCGAAAAAAAATCGGCTGAACCGCCAATGACGCTGATAGGCGTTAAAGAAACCGTAGATTACATACTCACAATTGCTGGTATTACAACTTCTGAACGAAGAAATCGAATAGGCCATCAAGTATAGGTACTTAGGAATTCTATGGAGAACATTTGTTGCATGTCGTAAATATTATTTGAAGCAAATAACATTAAAATGACTTTAAAATCGATTAAATAAGCGAAAATGCATTGAAAATGACGGAAAACGTTAAAAAAATGACTTATTAGCCGAAAACAAATACGAAAAAATGAATCATTTCCTCTAGTCATAACATAAAATGAATTTGTGTACTAAAGGGCATTTTTCTAAAGTGAAAAGTAAAAAATGACAATTCTTTAAAATCCCCCTACTTGTAACCTACCTCAACACCACTTCAACACTACTGCAATGAAAATGTCAGTCAATAACAAGGCTTCGGCTGGTAGCTCCCACAAACTAACACAACACCAACATTGCTACATACTTGTAGATATCCCCATTGAGGCAGGCTGCACGACGTCTGTCCAGGTGAAAGACAAAGCCAAGAGCTTTGGTTCGTAGTTCGCATAACCTAATTCAGCCACACTTTGACCTTATAACAACTAGTTGTGCTACAGCAACATATACTTTCTGGGAAAAATAGGGAGATATTTCTGAGAACATTTCTGAGATTTTTGTCTTAAACAAAATTTCATAAGAAATCAGCTATTTAAAAAAGGGCATGTACAATTTTTTGAAAAAATGAAATTTCCTTCAATTTCTGCTTGAATTTAATGCAAAAAAATCTAAAAAACCTCTTCAATATTTTTCTATTCCACGGTTAGAACAAGGGCCGCATAAAAATGACGTATTTTCGTTGATCTCTCGCAATTTTCGTAAATTGCAAATGTTATAAACTATGCGAGAAAATATGTGCTGATATACTCCTGAATCACCTCTTGTCTAACTTGCATTTTTTCCCTTTGGTCTGTCCTATTTCATCAGCACGCATATTAATATTACATGATTTATATTTCACTTGAATACGATGTTTTCCTGCAATGAGGAACATAGGGGGAACGTGCAGGGAACATGTATGGTACATGCGGGCTATGTGCGAGGTACGTGCGGGAAACTCTTTGAGGAACATGCTGAAAAAGTTGAAGCGATCATCTGGGGCTGATGCAGAGTAACATGGGAAAACGTACGAAGAAAATATACAGCAAACATCTGGAGAAACATGCCGAACAATATTCCGAAAATCTGGAACACGCAGAGGGGGGAGGGCGAATGGGATGCAACTTACGTTAGCTATTCTACTTATTTTTAAGCAATTTTACTTCTAAGACAATGATTTAGGGCGGAATGTTAAAATAGGCCAAACTAAGGTATTCAACAAACTGTCCTAAAACCTTTCAAGGATTTTTAACAACTCTTCGATGTGGACTTGCGATGAAATCGGCTTACCCATGTTTGTCTGACCAGGTCCAACAATGAAGACCATGTAATATTTATAGATATATTTACTGAGAAATACTGAAATAACAACAATTATATACTTCTGATTGAAAAATTTGACTCATGACGTTTGGTCACAATAAATGAAAATATCGCAGAGCACATCATGTGCCTGGAAGAGATACGAGAAACTTTGTCGGAGTTGAAGTTTTAAGACAATTATTTACACAGTGCAGAATGTTCACATGGGTCCATCTATTGTATTCATCAAACCTGTTCCAAAACCTTTGAAGGAATTTTAACAGCGCTTGGATGCGGACATGGCATGAAATCGTCTCTCGCATGTCTGACTGACCAGGTTCATTAACCATGGAGAACACGTAATATTTCTCGATCTAATTATTGAGAAATATTGAAACAGCAACCATTACAAGCGAATGATTAAAAAATTGGCTCATGACTCTGATTTTTTCGTGTTTTCGGGTGCATCAACTGCTGTGGACATTAGTTCCGTTAGTGTAGTGCATGCTTTTTTCTCGGGAGATTGCGGTGATCTTCCCCCGCTGGATGGCGAGATCCGGCGCCGACCTACCGTCGGCTACTAGGGTTTCCCCCTAACCAGGACTCTCCCAGCAGCGGGGCACCGCCCCAGCCGGGACAAGCTCTAAGCTCCCGACCGGTCTCCCGGAATGTGGTAGTGAAGTGCATGTTAGTGTAAGTGTGTGTGTAGGGGGAGAGAAAGGACAGATCGCGTGCGGTCCGTGGCCCGTTTGGTATGGTACTGCTCCGGCATTCGCCTGGTGTTGATCGAGGAAACCACGGAAAACTACCGATCAGAGCAGCCGGCCGCCAGAATTCTCCTCCAGACAGAGACTGAATTCGACCTAGCTCAAAAGTCGAAAATCCTGTCGCCGTCAAGACTCGAACCTAGGACCTCCTGGTCAGAGGCGCTGCAGTGACATTAGTCGATACACTGAGCTACCGCTCCCGGTACGTAATATTTCTCGATCTAATTATTGAGAAATATTGAAACAGCAACCATTACGAGCGGATGATTAAAAAAGTGACTCATGACTCTGGTTACAATAAATGAAAATATTACCGTGCACACCATCTGCCTCGAGGTGTAATGAGAAATTGCGTCGGATCGGGAGTGCCATAAATTCGCCCCGAGAGGTATTCATGAGCACCTGAACGAAGGTCTCGATCGAGGACGTCGCGCTCCAGCTGCACGACCGGCGGGGGGAGGCGGCGCTCAGCTGTTCATCGTAATGCAGGAGGCCGTGTGCCGCGTGGCAGTTTCGCTGACGCCCCCTACGCCGCGCCACTGAGCCTCCGGGGCGGTAAGTGAGCAGGTGGAGACGAAGTCGGAGGTGGCGGCTGCTGCTGTGGTGAACGACGGACGAAACGGAAAGAAGACGTTACAAACCTGCACAAAGCTCTTATCTGCAGTCCAAGAACTGGAGAGCTTATCTTTATTACGATTCTTAAATTCTCTTATTATGATTCTTAATATAAATATAAATGTAATGTAAGTATAAATGTAAAATATACCCTCCTTTTTCTTTAAATTTGTTCACAATTGAGGCATTCGGGTATTCGAGAATTTCTGACATTTTACAAAAGTAAAATTATTGACTTACCAGGGCTCTCTTGTAAATAAAAACATGGGGTCTCTTTATATCATGTTAGTTTTAGAATTAAGAAAATTGACAATGAAAATACATTCACAATTAATGTTTCATTAGTTATGTGTAGCACACTTCCACTAATACGATCGTTGCAATTTCGCAAGTAACGTGAAATGTCAGCTATCACTATTTCCGCCCGAACGCCTCAATTGTAATTATGTAAATGTAAGTATTTAAGTGGTAATGCGGAAGAGCAGGCCTTATGGCCTGAGCCTCTCCAGTAATAAAGACATTATTATTATTATTATTATTATTATTGTTATTATTATTATTATTATTATAGGTCATACCTGGAATGAATGGTTTGGTGATTTATTGATGGATGATTGATTTATTGATGTTTTTGGGCACGCCAACTGCTATGGTCATTAATCACAAAGTGTAGTGAAAGTTCTAACTCTGAATAAATGCTTGATTGATTGATTATTCCCTATCTCAGGGCGCGTCAACTTCTATGGTCATCAGTCCCTTAAGTGTAATTTGAGCCTCCTCAACCGGCCAGAATGTGGCTGTGATTCCTTCGCCGCTAGATGGTGTGATATGCGATGTGGCACCGACCTACACGTTGACCTGTAGGCGATTTCTCCCTCCAGGTATCTCCTATTAGTGGGGCACAGCCTTAGTGTAAGTTGTGGAAGCATATTACGATATTATGAAGACTAACATGAGGGAATGTACCAATGGGAAGTGAAGGAAACGGGAAATCTCGAGAAATCGTGCCGCGATCCTGGTTTATTTTTCACTTGATTATGACCACGAGATTATGACAAATTCCACGTGAATCGACAGTACCCTGAGATAAACGTTGGGCGTTCTTATTAGATCAACAATGGCACAAAGTAGAGAGATATCATGAGAAATACTACGTACCTATTGGACATATCCATTGAATACCCTAGACGAGTGGTGACGTCGAAATGTATCTTGTAATTTTCAATGTGATTTCAATGTGATTTCAATGATCAATATTTCAATTTAGTGAGACTAATCCACGAATAAAATTATCTTCAAAAAGTCTCAGAATGTACCAAATTTTAATTATATTGTGTTCGCGCTCCAAGTGAACATGACAGTGCTTTTTATGATTGATGTATCGCATTTTGTGATTGGCCAGCAGCGAGAAAGTGAGGAAGAAAATGCGATAATTTTTAGGGACATTCTCTTATTGGTGGATACCACATGTATAGTTCAACGCCATTGATGCTAATTTCACGACTGGTATAGTATACTGGTATAATGACTAGTAATGCGAGCGACTCAACGTGAGGTCGGGACCCTATATTTGTATCGTCTGGGTACTACAGGTACCGGGGTTCATATCGTATCGCAATTTACCGTTGAAGAATTTGTGGGGGATGTAGTGGGATGGGTTTTTCGGGGTGGTCTTGTCTCCTGCCTCTCATTCATTTTATTGATCTTATTGATATGTTTACAGGATTATCATATAACAAATTATTGTAAAGAGAACACAGCTGAATCTATAACGTGAACAATTATTGTATAATAGACATCCGTTAGTATTCAATGTATCATGTTCAACAAAAAAAATTAGATAATACTAATTAAGATTACAAAATATTATCTTAATATTAATAGTTTCACTTGACATTTCTTATGATGCATGTATTATTTAAGACTTGTCGCAATTCAGTTATTTTTCCTGTCTCTCATTAAAACATTGATTCATCATTGATTTATCAACCACGTCATCAAACCAAGAGGTCATTCTTCCATTTAGAGGCAGTCAGTACGCGCAGGAGTTGGAGTCATATTACAGAATATCTCTCACATTTTAAGTTTACAATTTTGAAACGTACATGCTGCAATTTTTGTACCTGTTCCCATGAAGCAGATCTGCATTCAATGGGTCATCAAAGCTTTCAGCTTGAGTCACTTCTTCCTAGACACACCGCTATTAAAATCTGGCCTGAGGACACTCGCCATATCCATCAGTTTGATGCTTCTTTCCAAGATTACGCGAAAATCACGTGACCAAGAAACAAATAACTTATTTTTTAATGAAAAAAGGAAAGCAAAAGCATTATTTAACATAACTAAGTGAAAACCTTTGTGTGTGCGTGATACTTTCGTGAGAAAGCATGATATAGGCGAGATCCTTACCGCACCGTACAAAACTCCAATTGGCTTGCATTCAAATAAAATTGTAAATAAATGGAGAGGAGAACCAAGTACTATGTCAACGTCCTGGAGATGAATTTTAAAAGCAAATCATGCATCTTTGATTCTGTGTCCGTCAATGTTTTCTTGAACAGTGAAACAGTCTTTTAAAAACAAACATGGACTGTGACCCGCTGAGTAGAATAAGTAATGAATTAGCGAAATAGTTGTTCTCTAATGTTCGGAAGACTTCCATCTTTTCTTCATACCTCGTCAATCTCATGTCGATACACAAGAGAGATCTATAGAATAAATAAACGTTCTCTTTGTCGTAATATGTTTTTCAGTCACTTATTCTGGACACTATCCCTCCACTTCATACAATATACAAAAGAACTTCTTTTGGTCACAGGGTTAATGTGTTATGGAAATAATTTATTTAAAAGGAATGTTCTAATTCATTATACTCACACATGATTAGACAGTATTTTATTTCCTTTAGCTTTTAGATCTTAACCAATATGTAATGTCTCAGAAAAAGACAAGACCTGTGAATGCAATACCCCAAAGTGTTCTATTAGACCTCAAATGTTCCAAGTTTTCTTAAGAAAAATTCTAGGGAAGTTGTGGAATAACCTAAAATAGGGATTCGAATCACGTTTCGCCCATACAAACGAGGTGCTCACCTGGACGACAGTGTACAATAGAGGTTTTAAATGAGTCATCCGTGACGTTCTGGAGAATGGAAACTAGAGCAGATTCCTAATACTTTCAATTTTTAATATAATGAAAAAATGTTGAAAACTTCACTTTTATGTTAAAATAATAAAATACTTTAAAGGAGTTTAAGTTAAGTTAAAGTTTTAAAGGAGTCATCCGTGACGTTCTGGAGAATGGAAACTAAAGCAGATTCCTAATACTTTCAATTTTTAATATAATGAAAACATATTGAAAACTTCACTTTTATGTTAAAATAATAAAATACTAATTATGCTTTTGTTAAAGACATATTTACGCAAAAACATGTATGCCATAAATGCCTGCTATGATCTACAGGTACTTTAATTTCTGGTTAGTGAGCAGGATCGTGTGTCAAAAAGTTGAAAAACGCTCGTAACCCTCGAGATGAAGTCGTTTCTCAGACGCATAATGCGAATGTTATATTTCTTTGTGACCTTTGTCCCAGTCAGTTACCTCGAGCATCAACTTGAAACATCTCATCTGGATCGCTCTGCACCCAGCTGCCGGCCGCGGCACGTGGCCAGGTGGGGGCCAGGGGGGCCAGGGAGCGGAGTCCCCCGTCGGTTTCTGCGACGCCTCAGGTGCCCAGAGGAGCAGGTGGGTGGCGCAGACGGTCGGAAAAGAAGGGCCGCCGGGTGCCGATATCCGCCCAGCGGGAGGACCCTGAGGAACACCACAAGATAAGTTTTTTTTTACATTCAACCCTCTCCGCTAGCAAGGTATTTTACAAGTCAGGATGTAATGTGATATTTTAAATTACATTTCTTTGTAGACGATAACTGGTAGAATACAAAATAACCAGGAAAAATGGTAGTTTTATACAATTTTTTGGAAGATGTTAATCTTTCTTTCTGACTCTCAATTACTTTTTTTAAAAAAGCAATTATATGATAAATAAATGTTGTTTTCCACCTACATTTATTTTAATAGTTTGTTATGCTTTTTATTCGGTATCATTTCTCTCACAAGTTCAACTCCTACTGGCAACACTTGTCCCAATTATGTCCTTTTCTGTTGTGGAATACACCGTTTCTCGTAAATTCTTATCGTACATCTCATCTTCATCACAATTCAGAACTACTGTAAATCCAGGTTTTAGGACGATTTGCTCAAGGTACCTCCAAGTGAATTTTGCACACAGAGGGACGTAGACCAGCGTCATGGCCTTCACTTTCTCGTCTTATAACGTACTTACGTAGTAAAGATAGTGTTGTAATGTTACGATAGAAATAGACTATTTTTCGGCAGAAAAATGTGTACTGTCGGGCCTTTTTTGATTTGTAGCAAAGGATGGTAAAAGGTGGTGTTGGTTCCATTTTCAACCAACTCTCTGTATCTTTAAAATTTGCAAAATATTAGCAGAAGTGCAATAATGATGATAAAGAATTTTTCAATTGTACAATTGTTTTTACAAAAGTTCAATGTACAATGTACAAAAGTAGAAGATTTTAGAAAAAAATGGTTATTTAATATAAGTTTCCCTTTGAAGTTAATGCAATTTGTAAAAAAAATCTCAAAAATGTCTCTAATTTTTTCTTTGCTTTGCACTTTCCCGCTACCGCTTATGCAGTAAAGAGAAAGTTAATACTGCTGTGCGAAAAAACGGCGAAATATCGGATGAAAACTCCTATTACCGGGACCTGGTAATGAAAAAGTGGATAAATTGATTAGCTAAATTTAGGGGAAAAATCATCTAACACTTGGTAGAATCCATGCTCTGAACATCCTTGATACTGAAAAATCGCGTGACGACAAAACGTCTGTCTGTCCATCCGTTCGTCTGTCCGTCTGTAAACAAATTAAACCATTCAGCAAATTTGCAACAAAATTGATATTCCCCAATACATCTGACTGAACTGCTGACCCTTAAACTTGAAACCGATGTTTTAATTTTGGGAGGATACTTTACATGAAGCCCCTGGGACATTTCCCAAATTTTCAGAAAAATAGCTCTATCATTTTTCAATAAATTTTCTTGTTGGACAGCGTGAATGATCGTAAGAGAATGGTGCAGGTCCCATGTTCGTTAAAAACTCTGATTTCTCAAAAACTAAAAAAATTCAAAACTTTTTCGGCGTCTTTCTACAACTACAATTACGAAGTTAGAGATTTCTCCCTTAAAGATAGATTTTAAAATAGGGTCATGCACAGTTTTTCGAAAATTTGACTACTTTTCGCGTAATTTTGCATGAGTGTAAGAGCGAGAAATTACTTTTTGTTTTAGCACCACTAGTTTCTCCACGGATGGAGCAAAGGACGCATACAAAGATGGGGCAACTCTCATTTTCGTTGATCTCCCCGAATTTTCGAAAATACCAAAAAGTTAGAAATAATGTGAGAAAGTCTGCGCTGATATAGTACCAGTAGTTTCTTTATGGCACGAATGTAACTGTTAAAAACGAATAACTCTCCTTGTATACGTCTATTTCCGATGCCCGCGTTATGGCGTGTGTGCTGACACTACAGTGGGCATCTACAGTCTCCAGAATTCATTTCTCCAATCTAACAGTTGTGACGTTCTGTTCCGCTTTTGTCCATTCTAAATAAGCCACAATCTCATAGACGCTGAACGGTGGCAGATTCTTGTGAGGTAGGGTTGTTGCCGGCGCGCAAGCCTCTCATAGTACAACATTGCATTTTACTTCACTTCAGCACATACTTCACAGTTGATCACAGATCACAGTTGAACACTGTGATCGATTGTGTAGCGATCGATTGATCGATTGTGTAGCGCTTGAGCAGCGATATTGTTAGAGGAGAGTCTCAACGGGCCGGAAACATATCTCTGCCTGCGTGCAATAGTGAACGGGGAGATAATGAGCGTTGGAGTCACGTGAGGAGGTGCGTGCTGCTATAGATTCACAGAGGAATTGTCGTGCGGGACTGCATACCCAACCGGCATTGAATTTCGTCTCGCCGTCAAGTCGCAGAGTACATTCCTAGATATTTGGTTGCTTAACGAAAATTGATTGATTGATAGATTGATTATTATCGGTTCCGGGCGCGGAAATTACTAAGGTCATTAGTACCGTAAGTGTACTGTAAGTGTGTTCTTCACGAGGTGGCGGTAAACTTCCCCCGCTGGATTCGGCGCCGACATACAGTCGGCTAGCGAGGTTTTCCCCTAACCAGGTATCTCCCACCAGCAGGTCATCGACCCAGTCGGGACAAGCTCTAAGATCCGGACCAGTCCCCCTGCATTTGCGGTAATGCAATGTATGTTAGTGTAAATGTATGTAAGTAAGGGGTGAGGATAGGACAAGAAAGGGAAAAGAAAGGTCGCGCGTGGTTCATGGCCCGTTAGTTAGATTATTTCTCTGACATTAGCCTGGTGTTGATCGAAGAAACTATGGAAAACTACCAATCAGAGTAGCCGGCCGCTAGAATTCACATCCAGACAGTGATAGAACTCGACCCTAACTAGTGTCGATAATCCTGCCACCGACTGGACTTGAACCTAGGACCTTCTGGTCAGAGGCACTGCAGTGAAATCAGTAGATGCCCTGAACCACCTCTCCCGGTTTAACAAAACTAATGGTGCTGCAACTTAATATGCTTGCTCAAAAGATTTGTAATGCTTACGTAATATTGTAATACCACATGTACCTACATAAGTATGTCCCCCAGGACTTTTTACCTGAGTTGGTATTTGAACTTGAGCGCATAGACTCAGTAATTATTGCTCTTATCCTTCACATTAAAAAGCTTTTTTCTACGCCCACATTGAATCAGAAAGATAGTTGAATTTTTTCAAATTTCTAAATTTCAAAGGATTTACTGGAAATCGAATTAATGATAAATTGAGAGAAAATTCTAATGAGCATCACTCGAATTGATTGGAAAATATAGATTTTGGTTAAAATTGTATGTACGGTTTAGGTGCTAATATTGTTCAAAGATAGACGCATGGAGGGACAAACACCATAAAAAATTGGCGTTTGGGAAAGCAATAAATGTGAACGCGAATGACAAACGTGAATTTTGAGTGTTCTACTTAAACAATAAAGTCAGTAGAACGACTTTATTGTTTAAGTAGAACTCGAGCAAAAAATAACTTTTTCCTTTAAATGTCAATACACATTAATTATTAAAACTTAAAATGTCAATGTAGTACATACACGAACAAGCCTAAATAATGTCACCATATTAACCTTTACTTGAGACTAATTGATTTTTTTGATTGAGATTGATTGAGTTTAAGGGTGCTTCAACGGCTAAGGTCATATTTACTTGAGAATTAGGTTATCTTGATAGAAGTGATGTCACGCAACATGTTTGCAAACGTGTTTATTTACTTGTTGACATCCTATTAATGAATTGGCGATTTGCACCCCAAGATATATAATAGTTTTTATGTCTCATGGATCTTCACGGATCTTCCATGCTTAGGGGTAAGAGCGACATGAGGCGAACATGACGTATTCTCTTCACCGAAATTAGCAAGATCCGTTCCCTTGAGCTTTTCTTCGTCTTATAGCTACAGAAACTGGGACGATTTTAACTACATATTTGCCTCGATAGGGAATCGAACCCGGGGACCACAGCACGGGAAGCTAGTACGCTTCCCAAGAGCCATCCCATAAGGCCATTAATAATAATAATAATAATAATAGTAATAATAATAATAGTAATAATAGTAGTAATAATAATAATAATAATAATAATAATAACAATAATAATAATAACGAGCTCGAATTCTGTGGGATAGTGTAATCGTCACTGACCGAACAGTGGAAGCAAATAGACCAGATATTGTTCTGTTTGATAAAATATCTAAAACATCATGCATCATTGATGTTGCGGTTCCTACAGATGACCGGCTTGTAACGACTATTGCTGAAAAAACAGGAAATACCAACCCCTGGCTGTTGAATTGAAGGACATATACGGATTGCGCGCAGTGGAAGTGCTTCCAGTAGTGGTGTCAGCGAATGGATTGGTCACCAAGGAATGGCAAGAGATCGCGAAGAAGATAGAACTGACTGAAAAGCATATACGGACAATTCAAAAAGCCGCATTATTGGGAACAGCAAATATAGTCCGTAAATTCTTAAGCCTGATTAGACCGATATAAAAAACAAAATATATACTTGTTCCACTTTACGTGCAAAACATTGTTGCCTTGGGTTCGAGAATGCCGGCATCAGTGTATATCTACAGAAAATAGGAAATAATAATAATAATAATAATAATAATAATAATAATAATAATAATAATAATAATAATAATAATAATAATAATAATAATAATAATAATAATATAAAACCGGGACCGGTAGCTCAGTGCATCAACTGATGTCACTGCAGCGCCTCTCACCGAGAGGTCCTAGGTTCGAGTCCTGACGGCGGTAGGATTTTCGACACTAGTTTCTCAGCTAGGTCGAATTCAGTCGCTGTCTGGAGGAAAATTCTAGCGGCCAGCTTCTCTGATCGGTAGTTTTCCGTGGTTTCTCCGATCAACACAAGGCGAATGCCGGAGCAGTACCCCAACAAACGGGCCACGGACCGCGAGCGATCTGTCCTTCCTCTTCCTTGCCCTATTCTCTCCTCTTACACACACAACTACACTAACATGCATTATACTACCACATATTCCAGGAGACCGGTCGGGAGCTTAGAGCTTGTCCGGCTGGGGCGGTGCCCCGCTGGTGGGAGAGTCCTGTTTAGGGGGAAACCCCACTAGCCGACGGTAGGTCGGCGCCGGATCTCGCCATCCAACGGGGGAAGATCACCGCCATCTCCCGAGAAAAAAACATGCACTACACTAGCAGGACTAATGACCGAACCAGTTGACGTGCCCGGAAACACGAAAAAATCAATCAATCAAAATAATATAAAACCTGTTTATTTCTCTTATTGTCGAAAATACGTACAATGGAAGGCGGCTTCGCGTCCATTTCCAAAGACCCCCATAAAGGCCACGTCCGCTTGAAACGGCGGCCGACGAATTCAGCAGCATTCTCGTCACGCGCGCGGAGGGGCAGTCGCCGCTTAAAGCCGCCCCGGAGCGCCCTCCGCCCACCTGCCGCCTGCCCGCGCCCAGCTGGTCGCCTCCAGCCCCCGGCGGCGCCGCCCCCGTGCAGCGGGTGCCGTTCCGCCACGCGAGCGGCGCGCGCTTCGGGCAGGTGACGCGGCGAAAAGAAGAAGCTACACCGCGCCTCACGTCTCGGAGAGGTGACAGCGGACACAACCTCCCTCACTACCGCCATTAGCTAGTCTGGTAGTCTAATGCCTAAAATGTGGCTCAGGGCTGTGATGTCACTGAAGTGACCCTGACTAGGTTTGAGTCCTGATGGGGGCAGGAATTTCGACACTAACTTTTCAGCTGGGTCGAATTCAGTCGTTGCCTGGAGGATAATTCTAGCGGCCGGCTGCTCTGATCGGTGGTTTTCCGTGGTTTCTCCGATCAACACCAGAGGAATGCCGGAGCAGTACCCTAACAAACGGGTCACGGACCGCGCGCGATATTTCCTTCCTCTTCCTTGTACTACCCTCTCCCCTTACACGCACACACACTCACACTTACACTAACATGGACTACACTACCACATATTCCGGGAGACCGGTTGGGAGCTTAGAGCTTGTCCCGACTGGGGCGATGACCCGCTGGTGGGAGAGTCCTGGTTAGGGGGAAACCCCACTAGCCGACAGTAGGTCGGTGCCGGGTATCGCCATTCAGCGGGGGAAGATCACCGCCATCTCTCGCGAAAAAAGCATGCACTACACTAACGGGACTAACGACCAAAGCAGTTGACGCGCCCGGAAACACGAAAAATTCAATCAATGGGCCACATTACCTTCCATTGAAAACCAAATTCGCGAAATTCGGTTGAATAGAAAACTCAAATTTCTTTTTGAACAAAAACTCTTAGAGTTTGAAATTTACGTACGTTTTTGACATTTTCGAGTCGGATTAATACGACTTTGCCAGCTAGCGGTGTTCTCAGACCTGGGCCCTGTATTATTGTAAGTTAGACACGTGACCATCATCATCGTGTGTGGCACACTTGAGCTTACTGAGCTTTTCTTTCGTCCAGAAACTGAGAAGATTTGTATTAAAAAACTACAGCTTCAATTTTGGGAATATCACTGTTGTTTGGGAATATCACTGGTATATAGTAGGTATAGGATTGGTTCCAGTACCTTCCTTGCGGTACCCCTGCCTTAATTTCTTTGAGTGCGTATAGGCATCGTCTTGTTGAAATCTAAAATGCCTGTCAGTTAAGTAAGATTCTAGAAGATCTGCATATTGTTTGGGAAGAACAGTCTTCAACTTATAATTTAAACCTTTGTGCCAGACTTTCTCAAATGCCTGCGCTACGTCCACGAAGATTGCAGAACAAATATTTTTTTCCTCTTCCAATGACTTTTCAATGACGCTGCATAATCTGTGCACCTGATCTATTGTGGAGTGTTTTGTTCTAAGTCCAAACTGCTGTTCTGATATTAACTTTTTGTTCTCACTAATCTCTTTCATTCTTTTGAGCAACAATTTTTCAAAAAGCATAGACAAAATTGGTAACAGTGAGATCGTTCTGTACGATGTAGCCTCATGTGGTGGTCTTCCTAGTTTCAATATCATTATGTTTCTACACTTTCCAAAATCTGGGTATTTCAATCTAAATGCAACATTGATAAGATATGCCAATTTTATTATACACTTCCTCGGCAGTTTCCTTAAAACTTCTACCGTTATTAAATCAAATCCCGGGGCATTTTTAAGTTTCACATTTTGTATTTCTTTTCGTACTTCGGTTATTGTAACAGGGGTAATACTTTTGTTATCCTCCTGGCTACTTCGCTTTTCATTAAATATTTCTACTTCATTTTCTTTCTCCTCATGAGGCTGGAATATTTCTTCCAGATGCTCAGCAAATCTATCAGCTTTTTGTACATTGCTTCTAGCCCATTTGCCATCTTTTGTCCTAATTGGAGGCGCTTGAATGATATGTCTTTTTATTTTTCTTGATGCCTTCCAGAGGGAATAATCAGTGTTCTTATCAGGTGACAATTCTTTTAGATACATACTAGTGCATTCATTTTTAAACTATTTTATCTTTCTTCTAAGTCTTTGAGTGGTATTATTGTATTTGGTTTAATGGTATGGTGCTCTTGTTTGTTGCCAACGACTTCTCATTTTCCTCTTTTCAATAACAAGGTTCCTAATTTCTTCTGGGTAATTGTTCTCTTTTATTGTTCTTTTGATTTGTGAAGTACTTCTCCGGGCTGACTACTGAATATCTTTCGTAAAAGATATTCATATAGAAGAGATAGAAAAAAATAAATACATTATTGAAATTCATTTTCGACGTGATAACACTGAAGTACTGTCTCAATTTTTTTTCCTAAAATGGTTTTTTTAACACTCTATAACATATATTTTTTCATATTTTTAAACAATGAAGGCGGTAGTGAAAAACAATTTATATTACGTGTTAAAAATTATAAAAAAGTGTAAAAAAGTGTGTGTATATATACATACACACACACACTTTTTTTAAATCTCGAACATTATCAAGGGGGACATACCCTCATTACACCACCGCTACAGTTGCACCCTGTATGGACATAGTGGCCCCGGGGGCCGATATCCTCAGAGAGGAGAGTACGGTGGACGGAGAGAGCAGGGGGCGTACCGATTCGCCGTGCGGTAGCAGTGGGCGGAAGCGCCGACAGGTGGCAACTGATGAGCGGAGAGGCTCTGCACGTGGCAGGTGCCATCCGCTGGTGCTGCCATGGCAGTAGGAATTTGACCGTGAAACACGAAAATTAGCATCTCTCAGCAGGGGTACCCAAATTCCAAGCCTCCAAGGACCACAACTAAAACCTTTGAAGTATGATTGATTGATTTTTTCGTGTTTCTGGGCGCGTCAACTGCTTCGGTCATTAGTCCCGTTAGTGTAGTGCATGTTTTTTCTCGGGAGATGGCGGTGATTTTCCCTCGCTGAATGGCGAGATCCGGCACCGACCTACCGTCGGCTAGTGGGGTTTCCCCCTAACCAGGACTCTCCCACCAGCGGGGCACCGCCCCAGCCGGGACAAGCTCTAAGCTCCCGACCGGTCTCCCGGAATATGTGTAGTGCATGGTAGTGTGGTGGGTGTGTGGGGAGAGGATAGGACAAGGAAGAGGAAGGACAGATCGCCCGCGGTCCGTGGCCCGTTTGGTAGGGTACTGCTCCGGCATTCGCCTGGTGTTGATCGGAGAAACCACGGAAAACTACCGATCAGAGCAGCCGGCCGCTAGAATTATCCTCCAAACAGCGACTGAACGAATTCAGCTAGATCGAAGTCTAGCTGAAGCTAGTGTCGAAAATCCTGCCGCCGTCAGGACTCGAACCTACGACCTCCATGTCAGAGGTGCTGCAGTGACAGCAGTTGATGCACTGAGCTACCGCTTCCGGTAAATCTTTAATATGGTTGCGGGCCATATTTTCATTGCCCGGGCAATCCACACCTGACATCTCCGCATTGTTCACCTCGGCACTTTTCCTGGCTGCTCTGAAACAGAGGGGGGGGGGGCATGGAGCCACGCGTGATATGCCTTACCATGGATAACGCAGTGAAACACATTGGCATAATTTTGAATTTCTGAATTGACTTCTAAAAAACAAACTTAAATCTAAAGTTAACCGATTTTTACTTTAAATGGGGTGTTGACCCGGCAGGGTGCCTTCCCTGAACGCACAATGCTCTCGTGAGATATGGATACAAGAGACTTTCACATTTTACTGATACCCTTTCATGGGCCACACTAAATAGCGCGCCAGTTGAACTAACCTGATCTAAAGGAACCAAAATATCGGACCGGCTGAGGTGGCTCAGGGTAATAGATGCTGTCACCGCATTGTCTCTCACCGGGAGGTCCTTGAGTTCGAGTCCTGCCAGAGGCGGATTCTCGACACTAGCTGGAGAAGTAGGTTGAGTTCTTCGCCCGCTATCTGTAGGAGAATTCTCTGTACCCGATTCTCTGATAGGTAGTTTTCTGTGGTTTCTCCAAGCAACACCAGGAGAATGCCGGAGGAGTACCCTAACAAACTGTCTACTAACCATGCACGATTCTTCCTTCCTCTTTCTTGTCCTAACCTCCCTTCTTACACACGGACACACAAATTTTCGTTTATATGGACCGCGCGCGTTTATATGCGCTACCGAGCAAGCCAGGAGAACAGACGGGAACTTGGAAAGAGCGATTCGTTACTGGGGGTGATATTTGGAGAGGGAATCCTGCAAGCTAGTATGTAGGTCGGCGTCGGACCTCGCCATGAGGCGTTGAAAAAGCAATAATCCTGGAATTTTACATGCAGGACACTTGCGAGACTAATTACCACAACAGTTTAATAATGACCATAGCAGTACCCAGAGAAACCTAATGGTCCATGAAATGTTACACAATTGCATTTTAAAGTTGTCATCTATGTCTAACCCAAACCCTGTACAAATATTTCTAATGCAACTTACCGGGGCAACAGTTGGTTTCTTTGAAGAAAGATTTGCACAGGTCATAGCGTTCCTCTTGAAATACCAGATTACACCACTAACGTTTTCACCGTGATTGTTGTCTGTACGGTTATTCTGGGAGCGAACAGTTTTGAATTGAAACACTATACAATCTCACTTGCATCTCGTTTTGATTATTTGCTAATACGAAAAGAAGATTTTAGCTAAAGCGTCTTTGTCGTGATCTTAGTAATTAAATTCGTTATCTGCAATAACTTAATCCTTTGCATTTGTGACAGATTATATCGCATTTTCATTGTTTGTTACTTTTTTGCATCCACAACTGCAGCATGTCTGTATTACCTCATTTGGCATTGAATTCCCCTCTAAAGATGGCTGAATTTACTACCTACAGACTTCCACCGAAAACCATTAAAATTAATTATAGAGATAGTAATAGATTAATTGACTAATTTTCTGCAGAGTTACAATAGGTCTTCACAATAAGTAGGTACGGATTATAAGCAGGTGGGAAAAATGTAAATCGATTGTTCTCCCATTTTAGTTAATAGCTGGCGCTGTAATTTTTATCGTAACTGCATCAAAGATTAAGGTCTGCCAAGAACACGTTTCAATTGTTTTCTCTACCTTATTATAGTAATTAATGATAAAAAATTTCATGACTTTAATTCATCCATATGAGAACTTGACAACTGCGGAATGAACTGATAACCTATAATTACATCTTATCGGAAACAAGGTACGGCTTTCGATTACCTGCAATGTTTAATGGTTATTTGAAGAAATTTTATTAGTCAGATTGACATGCTGAAAGACAATAAAACTTATAAGTAAGCAAACAGCTTTGTTATAATACATGGAGATAAAATCACTATATATGATTGTGGTACGCAAAGCTATTTCCCAATTCCAATCAAGTGATCGTACAATGTAAACAAAGCACAAAATACAATACTTCATAGATAAAGTATGAAACTCACTTATAGTAATTAAATCAAAAATTTATTGAGAAGTAGATATAAATACATATAATAATAAAGCCTATTATTTTTAAATACTTTATTATATAAGTATCTTGTTAATTACAGTAACAAGTTTATAATATTTGCAAAATTGTTCATTTAAAAAATTATTATATAAATAACTCATTAAAATTAGAATATTGTCAGGTTATAAGTTATAAGAACGGTAAGAAGCTTAGTGATTCATCGGTGTAGATCATGGCCGTCCTCTTCATAAAAAGTAAAAATATCAGTAGTTAACCAACAACAATATTTCTAGGTGTTATAAATCAAGATTTGACTGTTCAAAGAATTGACTGTCCCAGCCCGGAATCGATTCCGGTTCTCCTGGCAAATGCCCAGTTGTTTGACCATGAAGAAAAATGTATTACGTTTATAATCTTGCGAAAGGGAGCAAAGGAACTCTTTTTTATATTTTTAGCACCCGCCTTGCACGAAAAAGAAAAACAAATCTCGTTGACATCAAATTCTAGATGCATGTGTAATGGTCAGACTGCTCATTTTGCACCTCTTGTTCAACGGGTTCAAATCCCCGTTGTCCGATGTGGAATGTTTGGTGAACAAAGAAGGTTCTCAGCAGTTTAGCAGGGGCAGCGGAAGAGGTAGGTACGGTGAGTAGTACAACTCACGCGGAAATATTACAGGTGGGTAATTACCCCCCTGGAGTTGTGATAAAAATTGGAAAAAAAATCCAATTTAACTTATTGATTACCACCATTAAACTGATGGAAAAAAATATTTTCGAAATCGACCAAAAACATTTTTCAATATTCAAACTTCGCGGGCGATGCGCAGTTGTAACCTCGCGCAGTATGTTTATGGCGAGCTAGCTGTGTCTCATTGTATCCAAAAGAACCGATATTAGACCGGTTTATTGTTCTAGGGTTCCGAGATAAACGAGGGAATGACGAAAGTGATGAATCTTGAAGCGCGAAAGAGGAGCTCGCTGCAACCTCCGAGCACATCGGACATAACCTCGAAAAATGCTAATGAAAGCAGGAAAGTTTAAAAAAGGACGTAGAAGTGATCCTTTCTTTTGCTGGCAAGTAAAAACTATAGAAATAAAGTATTAATGTGCTTATATAAATTATTAATTAAATTGTTGAATAAACTACATAATTCATAGCATTATCATGTTTTTCTGTAAGAAAACTTGAATACAATTAAAAAGTATCATGTCCCCTCCACCCATGGTATTATCCACATGACATTTACACTTCACGACCTCCAAAGCCCTGGGTTAGCTCGAGGTCCTTCCCTTTCCCCTTACTCTCATTCTAACATGATTCGTTTAACATTCGAATCATTTTACCATCACCCATTCATCAAAACCATCTCAGGTTTGATTATTTCGTGTTCCTGGGTTGGTTAGTTGGTTTGTTGTTAGTGATTCCATGTGCTTCAACTAACGAGGTCATTAGTCCCGTAAGTGTAGCGCATGTTTTTCCTCGGGATGTGGCGGTGATCTTCTCCCGCTGAATGGCGAGATCCGACGTCTATCTACCCGTCGACTATCGGGAGTTTTCCACTACCAGGAGTTTTCCATCTCCCACCAGCGGGGTACCGCCGCAGACGGGACACGTTCAAAGCTCCCGACCAGTCTCCCGGTATATGTGGTAGTGTAGTGCATGTTAATGTAAATGTGTGTGTGTGTGTGTGTGTGCGTGTGTAAGGGGAGTGGATAAGACAAGGAAGAGGAAGGAAGGATCACGTGCGGTCCGTGGCCCGTTTGTTAGAGTAGTGCTCCAGCATTCGCATGGTGTTGATCGGAGAAACCACGGAAAACTACCGATCAAAGCAGACGACCGCTAGGATTCTCCTCCAGACAGCGACTGAATTCGACCAAGCTGACACGCTAGTGTCGAAAATCTTTCCACTGTTGGGACTCGAGCCTATGGCCCGGGCGGAGGCACAGCAGTGACATCAGTTCATGCACTGGGCCAGCTCTCCCGGTCGCCGTGTTTCTGAGCGTGTCAACTGCTATGGTCATTAGTCCCGTGTGCTGCATGTTGTCACGGGAGGTAGCTGTGATCCTCCCAACCAGGTATCACCCACCAGCGGAACACGTACCACTCTAGTCGGAAAAAAGCCCTAAGCTCCGGACGGGTGTCCCAACATGTGCGGTAGTGAAGTACTTGTGTTTCTGCAAGTGTGTATGTGTGTGTGTGTGTGTGTGTGTGTGTGTGTGTGTGTGTGTGTGTGTGTAAGGGTTCAGGATAGGAAGCAGAGGAAAGATCGCGCGCGGTCCGTGGCCCGTTTGTTACGGTACTGCTCCGGAATTCGTCTGAGGTTGATCGGATAAACCACGGTAATCTACCGATAGAATTTTCCGTCGAAATTCAAACCTCAGGACCTGCCGTTAAAGAGGCACTGCAGTTGCATCACTTGATGACCAGAGACATCTAAGTCATCAGGTTTGACCGAAAAGGCAAGAAACTGAGGGTAATAATATAGAAAATGTACGAAATATTAATTAGTTGTGTATAGGGACTTTTCCGATTATTACAATGTTGATAATATTTTAAAAAAATACTTCAGTACTACTGTACTGGTTTATCATGGTTATGGTTACCAAAATTCAGTATCAGTCTCAAAAAACTGCAATACCCGATGTCAGTACAGTACTACATGCTATATTAGTTTCAATATTGTATCATCAAGTATTAATTGCAGGATCGAGGAAGCAGTCCAAACACAATGACCACAGGAGGATGTCGCACATAATTTTGTCACACACTCTGTGGATATGTGTGCGTGTGAGTGAGTGAGTGTGTGGTGTGTAATTATTATAAATGCTTAATTTTCGAGGTCGCGCTGAAGTGAAGCCAGGTGCCTGGAATTCCATTATCGTGTACCATCTCCAGGTTTCGTTTGGTTCGAATTAAGGTGAACAGTTGGGAGAGAAGCTGCAGCCAGGTAGGCGGCCAAGCAGGTGCGTGGTTGAGATGTGTTGACGTCGCACCTTGTCGTCAAGAGGAACGTGACGACTTTCGAAGACCGGTGGCGTAGTTATGGGGGCAGGGGACGGTCCACGTTGGTGGTCACGAATTGAAAATTTTAATTTAAAATTGTATAATTGAAATTTTTATTTTAAAAATACACCTGCTAAGGTATTGATTTATTACGAATTTCTCTAATAATTTGGACTTTTTTACACGGTAAGGATGCAACTACTTTAATGAAATATATTTTGATTTAAATTTTAATCCGGTTGGACTTCATCAATCATTTTATTTACGCTCTACATTTAAATTCCCTCACTCGATATCAGAAATTATTTGTTTCCAAAAGTGCACTTAATTTAATAATTTAATTCAAGACATTTTGAGTTTAAATATAAAACTTAAACTATGTTACGACGTTTTATAAAATGTTTAGTTACGCTAATTGCCAAAACATTTTGGCGGCCCTTTATTCACTCCCAGGAGCGGTGTCCAAAAATAGGCTTATGATATTACGAGTTTTGATTACCTATTGTTTTGAGTCAATTTCGAAAGCGTCTTTGAAGAATCTTTTCGAGTGTCCTGTTCTTTGCTTATTCGAATGATCTTTCTCTTCTGAAAAAAAAAACACCAAAAAAGTGTTAAAAATGTAAGCTTATAGGTTATGTGTAATTCTTCAATGTTCTCATTATGTCACATTTCGAAAAAAAAGCATTTCCTTCTTTTCATTAATAGGAAATATTTCGGAACAGGACACATCATGAAAACGATGTTATAAGGTGTTCCTAACGTTATTTGTAAATTAGTTGGAAGTATTGGTGCTTAACATAAATTTGATTTAAAAAATCTTCGAAATACAAAATCAAAACAATATCGAAACGAACCAACTTCGAAATACAATATCACTCAACAGTAATAAATTGAACATTAATTGGTTCATTTGATTTGTCAAAGACATTTATGTAGCAATTTTCTTAGTTATTTAGTCGTTTGTAAATGTTGAATTGAATTTATTTTTGTAACTTGACAGTGCGTTTGGGGGCGGTATTAATAGATTGTTCTCTCTTTGTAAAATTTCTCTTTACCCCCAAAAAAGTATCGCTCGTTAAATGTTCGTTAAATAGTGGCACAACTAAAAAAATACGAATTTTGAGTTAATTCACTCTCCAGAAATGAAGATTGGACTACTCGTACTTTCCTGCAGCAACAGGATCAAAACGTAGAGTACATTATTCCGCATGCAAGTGGCAGAAGTGTGAAAGAAATAATGATGCATTTCAAAACAAGGTGAAAACTTCAAACTCATTTATCTCAACACCTGATTTTACTTTTTCGTATGCGTTCGAATACGTACGTATATAATTATATAGGACTAATTATATTCATAGTATAGAGAAATTATGTAATGCTGCGCAAAATCGATTTCGAGATTTCAACGGAAATGCACGTTTTGGGGTCCCCAGATACCGAAAATGGTTGATTTTTTTTCCAAAACCATCTGTCCGTCCGTCTGTGAACACCACTAGCGGCTAAACCATGCATACTATCTTTTCCAAATTGAAGAAACTATGGGGTGCTTTACATGAAGCTCCCCGTTCATTTTTAAATTTTCTTGAAAAACGGCTACAATTTTTTCTCTAAATGTCTTGTACGAATAGAGGAAAATACACTTATAAAGGTGGCAATGGCCTAATTTTCACAGTTAACTCGATAATTTCATACGATGGCTAATTTTCGAAAATTGCAAAAATTGAATTTCTTTGGCGTCTTCATACAACTATTAAATTGAAGACAGAGGTTTTCCGTACCTAATACGGCACTAAATGTACCGTACAAGATGACATGAACGCCATATATTGTTTTTTCAAAAATTACGAAAATGTAATTTTCTTGACTTGCCTCCCACGTTGTTAATATTCACATTAGCGGTAATTAGTTCATAATATTAAATTTATGAGTACATGTGCTTCAAATAATGCTATATAAATTTTATTGAAAAAATCTCAAATATCATTTTCACAAAAAACGGCTCCAATTTTTTTCTCACACTTTTCCAACGAATGGTGCTATTTGTATGGTTTTGTATGGCGTAAAGTTAATTTTGATATATTCTTTTGTTTTTTTTTTCAAAAATTACATAAATGTAATCTTGAAACATCTGTCACGTCTTTAAAATGGACATTTCAAGCGATTTGTATACATTATTGCATTTATGAGTAAAAGTGCTTCATATGACTTTAAATGAAGTTTTTCGAAATCTCAGTAGATTCTTATTAAAAAGAGCTTCAAATTTCGCATTTACAGTAACGCTTGAACGCCATTTTCTCAAAAACGACTCTAAATTCTTCAACGAAAATTTCCATATAGGACGAGGTTTTACTCTTTAATATTCGTAAAGTGTTTCGATTCAACTATTAGGAAACCGAAAATTGCAAAAATTGCAAAATAACTGTACTTTAGGCGGTGATACAAGGCAGCTGGCAGGAGTATGGGACAAGATCGTAAAGCCAGTCTACACAAAGGAAATTAGAAAACTTTGCTACGAGAAAGTATGTGCCATTCTGTAGCACCACTAGTTTGAGTTGTCCTACTGTTGCATTCCACGAACGATATATAGTTTTTTGTAAGTTTTTAAACTTCAAAGGTTTTAAAGAAAAAAGCACTTGTGTCGTAGAATTAAATTCAATTTCTACATCCGTACAAAATTTGCTTGAGTATTTTGAAAAAATCTTGATTACGTATTTTTTAAAAAAATAGTACGAAACTACTAATATATTGTAAATGTAGTACATCATCCAAAGTGTTAATAGTAACAAATAGCCTTAACAATTAAAGCATGGATTGTTTCAATGAATGTTTTACTTCTTACATGTAATGTTAAATATTGTCGAATATTACGATGATTTATAAAAATGGGAATCTGCATTGTTGTCTATTAGAATAAGAAAACAAAGGAACAAATTGTAGGCATGTTGTGAACATTTTGGAAATGAACTTGAGAATTATATAAAGTACTCTCAAAAATTAAAAATTCCTATTCAAATTGTGATTGAGTCACGTACATCGATAAAATAAACAAGCAAAGCTTTGGAACAAAATCTTGCGGGCGTACTAGCGTTTTTTCATGGTTAAAGTGTTAAACCATTTCATTACTTATTGGTATAATTTTGGACTCTATTATTAGAATATCATTTAAACACCGTGTTAGCATGATAGGATTAAGCTCTTAGAGAAATATTTAAATTTGGGACTATTTGAGAAATTTATAGCCGAATTAACATTTAAAATATATTAGTCACCAATTGTATAAACTCCTTCCAAAATCGATTTAAAAGTGTAACTGTTCAAGAAATGCAAACAAAGAAAGAATATTGTTACTATAGTGAAATAATTTTGTATTGTCTCAAATCCAGATTGACTTTATTAGTAAACGTTTATATACATATCCCAAAACTAAATAAATATCTTATTACCGAACAGTTTCATAGTTGATTTTGAAAAAGGAAGACAGAAAAATGTAACGTAAAAACGTAAGACAATATATTTCTTCTTCTTTTGTTCACTGCTTGTAAATGAGGTAAATGGACATTATTCATCCTCTTTGTCTAAGAAATTACCTCCGTTTTCATATTTGAAACTGAATATGTGAATACGAACCTCCATACTTCGCGTCCTTAATAATCGCTGCTAGCGCCCATAACTACACCACCACAAAAGAACATATCGTATACATTTCTGAGGCCCTGACTTTTTTGTGTGCGATATTTATCAACCAAGCTTCGAACCGTGCATGGGCACGGACAAAATGGCGCGTACTTACACCCTATCGTCGTAAGCAGCAAACCAAGGCCCGTTAGATTCAGATGCCGATTGCTTTCCATCATTAGTGCTTGCTTGGTCACGCGTTTCCAGCTGGCCATGGACTCACGCTGACGTGAATAATGCCCAAAGGTCACGCAAACGTCAGTGTCGAGGAGTCTGGGATGCGAGTTGTCATGAAATTTAGTTGAAACAAAGCGTCATCGATACTAATTGAGTCTAAATTCATTGATTCTGCTAATATATGTTCGAATCAAATAGAGGAAGCCATCGTGGTTCGTTCCAAATAGACAAATTCGTAGAGAGCAAAACATTCCCGTCTATAAACGAACATCCAATGTATCTACAACAAATAGACAATTACATTTATACATTTATTCATTTTTTAATAAGTGTACAAATATTTAATTTTGGTAAATTTTATACCATGCAAAATCGGATTGCCATACTTCTAAGATTCACTCAGACTACCGTAAATTATATCCAACCAATTCTCCCACAAATCAATTAATTTTCTATTAATCCTTAACAAAATTCTGTTACATAATAAGAAAAGTCCTGACTTATTTCCTTGCATTCTATATTCACTAAAGGCAAATAAGTATTACATTATGTAATACAATATAAAGTAAAGACTCCTGAAAAGCTGAAATGCGAGGGTGGATCAAATATGAACGAGTTTTGTAATGAACGTGATATTTTTCTATCGTCAGTCGTGAGAAATGTCCGCAATTGATAGTAGTGTCTATTTTCAATCAGGGTTTCTTTCTTTTTGATTCTGGAGTCAATATTGTTGTATTTATCACAATGAATTAACAAGAGTTGCACGTTTCAGTTGCGCAACGCATTGTTGGAGTGGTGTACGTTGATTTCCTGCACGAGCAACAAACAGTTAATGCCAGCTTACTTTTGTGAGCTTTTGAGAATGGTTAAATATGCCTAACGTTCGAAAAGCCGCAGGAATTCAATACGCAGAGTTCTCCTCCTTAATGACAAAGCAAGAAGGCGCCAGCGGCGCTAGCCGAATGCGTTTACTACGCTCCGTGAAGTCACGAAGGTTAAGCGAATTCGAGACTCGCGGGTTAGTGGTTGGGTGACCGACCAGGAACCCCGGGATCTAACGCCGTCGAGCCCCTGGCCGAAGGGATAAAAGGCACTGCGACGTGACGAGACTTGACAAATATAGTAATTGACGGAGGATTACTCCAGTACTAAAAAGCACATTAATGGAGGATTACTCCCCAGTGCAAAGCGCCCAACGCCCCTTAAGCGGGCTTGGAGACGCGTTGCGTCAAGGTGTAGACGCAACAAATTAAAAAAAATAAATAAAATAAAAAGGAGCCATATTGCAGCTGTTACCGAATCAATATTTAAGGAATTACACTGTACAGGGGTAGAGAATCCCTCCTATAGCCCAGTTTTCGCGCTGTGGGACTACCATCTTTTCGGACCACTTCAAGAGGACTTGGATGGCGAAAAATATTCCACTAATGTAGGGGTGGAAAACCGTCCGCAAATGGTTATACATGCGGCAACAAAATTTTTTGAGAACTGAATTATAAAACGCCATTACTAAAAAGGTGGCGAAATATGTAAATAATGGTGGAAGCTATGTAGAAAGACAGTCTGCATTATTTTTTGATTTTATAATATTCAATAAAATGTTTTTCAAAAAGTCTCGTTCATATTTGATCCATCTATATATCAAGTAGAAATGGCAGAAAGTAATTTTGCAATTTCTGTAAAAAGAATGGAATAGTTCTTTTGACACCACCCTCACCTGGAATCAGAGGATTCTGGACGAAATGTGGGTGATGTCTTAATCGAAATGGGGGTCACAGACTGACAAGGATGTCACTTGGCAAAAACACGTAGCACATGTTCATTTGGCAAAAACTGAGTTCATCTACGTCCTTTGCATACAATTTAATTCCCAGGAGAGGCACGAGATGTCTTAAGATAAATTCAGCGAGGTTCCATAAACTCATTATGGGAAAGACAGTGTAGCAAAATTTCAAATCTGTGCTCAATTTTTTTTTTTTTTTCAGTTTTATTGGAAGACAGTAATGGTCATGTCATTTTTGAAAGTTTGCTCCTTACTCCAGGATTGCTTCTGCCAGTACATGAGTATTTTGCCCTTCTAAAAAATGTATTTAGTCTCCATTGTTTTGTGATCTTTCAAAAAGAAATCAAGGTATTCATATCGTAAACGTGGGGGTGATACTTTGCATTATTATGTCAAATTACGAGTGCTTCGACGACATGGCTTGAAATAGTCATAGCATTAAAATTTATTCTCATATTATAATATGGATTGCATATTACATGTGGAGGCTCTCCTACCACTAATCATAGAATCTTGCTGACGAAGGTAAATCAGATTAAGTATTTTTAGGTAGAGAAAATATATCTAAAATCATGTGAAATGAGGTATTTCATTATCACAAAATAATAATTTCCTAATAATATGTGATTCTCGTTAGAACAAAAACTTTTAATAAATAATATAATAAAATGTAATTGTAGTATCCAAACAAAGTCAAAACTTCATAAAATGTTTTTTATTCAATATCCAGGTACAATAATGAGAATTCCGTGTACAATAGCCAAAGTTCCGAATAACCTGTAGAGTGTGCCAATTGCGAAGCCGTTTCACCGTCTAGTAAAAGTCCCATACACAGCCGAGTCGTAGAATATCCACCAGAGAGTTCCGTTTCCGTAGCACAGGTCGTCGTTATCACTAATCACCACTCTACACTCCGTACACCACTCGCCAGAACACCGTTGCCAACATTGTCGCTATCAGTCTCAAAATTCCGCCGGTTCACATCAAGACACACATTGGCTTCTGTTTGACGCCATGAGCACCATCTCCACCAATCTCGTCATTCAGATTTTATTGATTGATTGGTGATTTGGAGGTAGTGGTGATCTTCCACCGCTGGATAGAGATATCCGGTACTTACCTTCACATTGAATTGCGGGGTTTTCCCTAACTACGTATCTCCCAGCCTGCTTCACTGCTCCAGCCGGAACAAGCTCCCGACCGGTCTCAAGGCATGTGTGAAGTGCATGTAAGTGAAAGAGTGTGCATGTAAGTGAAAATGTGCGTAAGGGAGGGGACAGGACAAGGAAAAGGAAGGAAAGATCCCCCACGGTCCATGGGCAGTTTGTTAGGGTACTGATTCGGCATTAGGGTGAAGATACCGATCAGAGCAGCCGGCCGCTAGAATTCTCCTCCAAACAGCAGCTGAATTCGACCTATCAGTGAGTTGAGTCTAACACACACTAAATCTGTCGAAAATCCTGCCACCGTTGGAACTCGAACCCTAGGACCTCCCGAACAATGTTGCTGCCAAGTCAGCAGCAACTGGCTCTGAACTAAACTCCGCCAGTTTCCCTCAAGAAAATGACCGGGAGCTTAGAGCTTGTCCCGGCTGGCGCGGTGCCCCACAGGTGGGAGAGTCCTGGTTAGGGGAAACCCCGCTAGCCGACTGTAGGTCGGTGCCCGATCTCGCCACCCAGACGGGGAAGATGACCGCCCTCTCCCGAGGAAAAAACCTGCTCGACACTTACGGGACTAATGACCTAAGCTGTTGGCGCACCCGGAATCACTAACCAACCAACTAAATCCCTCAAGAAACGCGCTGGCTTCTGCTCGACACCACCAGCACCATCGCTTGATTGATTTTTTCGTGTTTCCGGGCGCGTCAACTGCTCTGGTCATTAGTCCCGTTAGTGTAGTGCATTTTTTCTCGGGAGATGGCGGTGATCTTCCCTCGCTGTATGGCGAGATCCGGCGCCGACCTACCGTCGGCTAGTGGGGTTTCCCCCTAACCAGGACTCTCCCACCAGCAGAGCACCGCCCCAACCGGGACAAGCTCTAAGTTCCCAACCGGTCTCCCGGAATATGTGATAGTGTAGTGCATGTTAGTGTAGGTGTGTGTGTAAGGAGAGAGGATAAGACAAGGAAGAGGAAGGACAGATCGCGCGCGGTTCGTGGCCCGTTTGTTAGGGTACTGCTCCGGCATTCGCCTGGTGTTGATCGGAGAAACCACGAAAAACTACCGATCAGAGTAGCCGGCCGCTAGAATTCTCCTCCAGACAGCGACTGAATTCGACCTTGCTGAAAAGCTAGTGTCGAAAATCCTGCCGCCGTCAGGACTCGAACCTAGGACCTCCCGGTCAGAGGCACTGCAGTGACATAAAATGATGCACTGAGCTACCGCTCCCGGTAGCACCATCGCCACCACCCGCACCATTCAGAAGGAATGCGCGTGCCCGACGTGAAGCAACCGTCACCGCGAGGCACGCACGGCCACACGGCACTCCGAGCAGCACGCAGTTTGTCGAGGACTTAAGAGCTCCCGGTAAGGCCCGGTCATTCAGCGCTTTCATTGTAGCTCCACGCCTCACTGCCCGGCCACTAACGCACCTCTCCGCATTTTTCTGCTTCGTTTGCTCACGCGCCTCTCGCCAGGCCTTTCATCCACTATGGAGGGCCCTTCCACGCGCCCCGGGCGCTGCCGGAGATCCGTTTTGGGAGTAAATGAACGCGGGTGAATGGAGGGGCAGCGATGTTGGGCCCGATGTTGGGCGCCATTGTATCTCCCGCGTGTCCACCAATAAAAATCGGATCGCAATGTATTCCTCAAAATGACTCGGGAAAATATCTCGGTCTTACTCTGGACAGAAGACTCACATGGAAAAAACATATAAAGAAGAAAAGAAAAGAATTAGACCTAAAACTTACAAGGTTAAACTGGCTACTGGGAAGAAAATCATCGCTAAGCATCGCAAACAAAGTAACTGTGTATAACACAATATTAAAACCAGTATGGACATATGGAATTCAACTTTGGGGAACAACTCAAAATTCTAATATTGAAATATTACAACGCTTCCGGTCAATAGCCTTAAGAAAATTTGTAAAGGCCCCCTGGTACGTAACGAATGCAACATTACACAAAGATTTACAGATTCCAACTATAAAAGAAGAAATCAAGAATACCAGTGTAAAATACCTACAAATACTACATAACCATTCGAATATCCTAGCCATCAACTTACTAGATAATAGTGACTCCACCAGACGACTTCGACATCATACTTTAGACCTTCCATATCGACTTTAAATTATTCATTTCAGAAATTATAATTAATAGTTCATTTTTATTAATAATGTATCATTGGTGGAGTACGGTCATGGGATTTTACTCCTCTCATGTATTTGTTTACGTAAACCTATGTAATTTTGCCAAATGTTTGTTCCCAAACAAATTGCAAAATAAAATATAATTTTAAAAAAATTGTTTCTCCCAGGTGCACGGTTGTTATACGAGATGTGGTAATGAAATTACGATTAGTTAATTTCATAAGAAGTAAATATATGATCCTTTTTTGTTGGCTTAATGGCAATGTTAAATAATCACATACATAAATTCGATGAAATAGTGTTCACATTAATATTTATTCCTATTAAATTTTACACAATGATTGATTGTTAGTGATACCGGGCGAGTAAACTGCTAAGGTCATTTGTCCCGTAAGTGTACTGTGTTTTTTCTTAGGAAGTGGCGGTCATCATCTCCCGCTGGTTGGCGAGATCCGGTTTCGACGTACCCGTCGATTTGCGGGGTTTCCCCAACCAAGAATCTCCCACCAGTGGGACACCGCCCCAGCCGGGACAAGTTCTAAGTCCCCGACCGGTCTCCCGGCAAGTGTGGTAGTGTAGTACATATTCGTGTTAGTTTCTGTGTAAGGGATGAGGATTGGCCAAAGAAGAGGAAAGGAAAGATCGAGCGCGGTCCGGGGCCCGTTTGTTAGGGTACTTCTCTGGTATTCGATGGTCGGTGCTATTCCACGATGAAAAACATGCACTACACTTACGGGAATAATGCCTTCATTAATTAACGCGCCCGAAATCATTAAGAATCAGTCAACCAATCAATCAATCAATGAGCGGTGGCAAAAATAACGGCGACTCAATTGATGAGAAGCACTAAGTCAGCTCTACAGGGGCTCAGGTGCACGAACTCATTTTCTTCATCATTTGTTCACTGAATTTCATTTCACGAAGCTCTTTAATACTAATATTTTTTCTCCAACTATAATTTTGTATCATCTGCTCGTTTTTAATCCATTATTGTCATTAAACCAATTTATTAAGGAAAACATTTTATCTTTGCGTTGGGTCTAACACTTCCTTAATGAGGAGTAATCATTAGACCAACGAATCAATTATACATTTACGAAAGAAAGGCAATAGAAGTTCAAAGAAGTTTATTTTATAGGATAGAAGTATCTAAAGTATATAATAAGATGCATGTAATAAAAACACAACATTAAATATTTTAAAAAATCAAGAATAGCAAAATAAACAATTTACTATTTTAAATTATTTAAAAGAAATCATGTGATTACGTTTATCTTGACTGTGTATGACTAGTTTAATATTTACGGAACACATTTATGCTGAAGTATGGAGTCTGATGCACTTATAACTACTGCACTTAAAAATTATCATATTATTTTGCCTTCATGCCAAAAATATGCAGCATTTTTCTTTCCTTATCAGGTCAAAATCCTAACCTTATCTTTGAGAACACACGTTCTCTTAGTTTACCACTCACGCTTAAATATCGAATAAATAACCTGAGGACATTTTCAGGCTCTTCCAAACTTGACGAATACTGTACTTTACAATATACTAAAACTCAATATAGGCCTACTAAAACCTTTCAACTAAAATTCTGAAAATTATTTGTTCACGCTACTCTCGTCCGATCTCGTGGCCTGCTCCCGTCCTTATCACTTCCTCAAGTTTCCCCATTGTTAACCTTTTTGCGCTTCCTGATTGGTCCTCAATTCCAGTCATTGGTTCAACTGTTCTCAACCATATGGCAAGTAACACTCCTTAACATTGAGACACAGGGCTCGTAAAAGTTATTCGAGCTCACGCAATGATCTATCAGATGCATCATTTGAATTTTAACTTTTCTTGCTTCACTTACTGAATATTAGGTGTTTCAGCACATTAGACGCATTTACTAACATCGAAATTTTAAAATTATTTTGAACTACAATCTTTATCAATAACAATAATAATAATAATAATAATAATAATAATAATAATAATAATAATAATAATAATAATTATAATAATATATCAAAATTCAAAAGTTGTATCAGTTGTAAGTTGTACTGAACCCTCCGACCTGTGGTATGCTACGCTGCACACGACTTGTTTGAGATTATTCTCCTGACGACATCATGAAGCCTATTGGCACAAACTGGAAGCTATGACATCTGACAACAACAGAAGAAAGGTTCTGAGAAAAAACAGTGTTTTCAAAAATTACTATTGTGATCTATGAACAGACGAACAACTCGGTCATTTGAGAGATCGACAACATGTGCCACAGGATTAATAATAAATGTGCATTTTCTTACCTCTGCTGCAAAGTAACATCGTCTTTTTCATTCAATTATATTTCTTTCAAATTTATTTTAATTGGTTAGCTGTTCGAAACTCTAGAAACTATATTATTTATATTTAAAAAATATTCTTCGCCCTAAATAAATAAGTTTCTTTCATTTTAGTGACCATCTTCAAAATACTGTTCATATTTTTGCGTTAATTTACGGTGCGGACAGGTGCCCGCATCACGACGGGTTGCCATACCCGTACTTACATCTCGTAAACATCACATAGCATTACAAAGGAAAAGTACGATATGAAAGTCTAAGCACAAAAATATCGCTGGATTTTTAAGCGCATATGCGCCAGAATAACCCGGCCACGACCTCACGTCTTTGGGTTCATTGCATTGGCGTTCATGCGGAGAAGGACTTCGACAAGCAATTCTCGGAATCGAATGCGGCAACGGGTGCCAATAGACGCTGTGGAAAAGTCCAGATCAGACTGAGAAAGATTCCTCTCATACCTAGAAATTAGGGTCAGCAAATGACGGATCACGTGATCGTACATCCTAAATTCCAAATAAATGGAGTAATGAATGATTCGTTACTTGAATGACTATATCCCTCATGGACTGAGTGTTCACTGATATGAAACTAAGGATGATAATCCTAATGATAGGACTGTTAGCATAGGCTGGGTATTAGGTAAAGGATAGTGAACTAAGAATTTATTAGCGGAATAATTTTCTAAGTAGATGAATATGGTCAGTCGCGAGTAGGTGTTTCACACGATAGGGAAACACAGAGAGGGAAAAAGTCGCGACCGCGTATTATATTTGTGGGAATATTAAGTCATATTAATAGCAATTGTCGAGAACATTCTGAAACATTTTTTTTAAATTTAGGCAGGGACGCGTGAATTGGTACGCCAAGGAGTCCATGGACAACATTCAACTAATCAGCCGTGAAGCCTGCAAAATTGCATGTGAAATTACGAACGGAAGCTTACGCACTATGGTCAAACCCGTACGGTATTTAATGTCTCAAAGCAAACATGTAATTAACGTAAAACTAATAAAATTGCGATGCATAGATTATAGGAGTAATTGTTAATTTTTTATTATTGATAAATGCTGATAATTCATAGTAGTTGCCATCAATCTATTACTTGATTTCAATCAATTGAAATTCGAGGACTCGTCATTCTGTGTAATATTACACGGCCACATGCAACAGGTAATGAGTGTACGTTGTATGTAGAACGTAAGGTAGAGTCGAGAGCAAAATTCAATACATTAATGTTAAATTTCACAAATAACGAGCCTACTGCGGAGATTGATAAGAAGTTTAATTTATCTCAAAACACATCAAACAACAAGTATAGGAAAAAAATCGTTATTATTGATAGGGGAAGTCTACAAAGAGATATATTGTCCCCTCTAGTGTGTTCCATAGATCGATTCTATTCTCTAGACAATAATGCAAGCTGACATTGGTTAAAAGCTGCATGATCTGGCATTTAAATGAAGCAAGAGGAATAAAGAAAAACCGATGCTACACTTGCATAATACATACGAAACAAAGTGTTGTTTTCGCATGTCGAGAAATGTTAGAAACAAAACTTGTATAAGAAAATGTTAAAGAATAAAAAACATAATGGAAAGTATCTGGAAAAGACAGGAGGTACGACACTGGCACGCGCC